>OX467288.1:30042202-30065599 GCA_950108345.1 Malthinus flaveolus | reverse complement strand
CTAACCTAACCTAACCTAACCTAACCTAACCTAACCTAACCTAACCTAACCTAACCTAACCTAACCTAACCTAACCTAACCTAACCTAACCTAACCTAACCTAACCTAACCTAACCTAACCTAACCTAACCTAACCTAACCTAACCTAACCTAACCTAACCTAACCTAACCTAACCTAACCTAACCTAACCTAACCTAACCTAACCTAACCTAACCTAACCTAACCTAACCTAACCTAACCTAACCTAACCTAACCTAACCTAACCTAACCTAACCTAACCTAACCTAACCTAACCTAACCTAACCTAACCTAACCTAACCTAACCTAACCTAACCTAACCTAACCTAACCTAACCTAACCTAACCTAACCTAACCTAACCTAACCTAACCTAACCTAACCTAACCTAACCTAACCTAACCTAACCTAACCTAACCTAACCTAACCTAACCTAACCTAACCTAACCTAACCTAACCTAACCTAACCTAACCTAACCTAACCTAACCTAACCTAACCTAACCTAACCTAACCTAACCTAACCTAACCTAACCTAACCTAACCTAACCTAACCTAACCTAACCTAACCTAACCTAACCTAACCTAACCTAACCTAACCTAACCTAACCTAACCTAACCTAACCTAACCTAACCTAACCTAACCTAACCTAACCTAACCTAACCTAACCTAACCTAACCTAACCTAACCTAACTAACCTAACCTAACCTAACCTAACCTAACCTAACCTAACCTAACCTAACCTAACCTAACCTAACCTAACCTAACCTAACCTAACCTAACCTAACCTAACCTAACCTAACCTAACCTAACCTAACCTAACCTAACCTAACCTAACCTAACCTAACCTAACCTAACCTAACCTAACCTAACCTAACCTAACCTAACCTAACCTAACCTAACCTAACCTAACCTAACCTAACCTAACCTAACCTAACCTAACCTAACCTAACCTAACCTAACCTAACCTAACCTAACCTAACCTAACCTAACCTAACCTAACCTAACCTAACCTAACCTAACCTAACCTAACCTAACCTAACCTAACCTAACCTAACCTAACCTAACCTAACCTAACCTAACCTAACCTAACCTAACCTAACCTAACCTAACCTAACCTAACCTAACCTAACCTAACCTAACCTAACCTAACCTAACCTAACCTAACCTAACCTAACCTAACCTAACCTAACCTAACCTAACCTAACCTAACCTAACCTAACCTAACCTAACCTAACCTAACCTAACCTAACCTAACCTAACCTAACCTAACCTAACCTAACCTAACCTAACCTAACCTAACCTAACCTAACCTAACCTAACCTAACCTAACCTAACCTAACCTAACCTAACCTAACCTAACCTAACCTAACCTAACCTAACCTAACCTAACCTAACCTAACCTAACCTAACCTAACCTAACCTAACCTAACCTAACCTAACCTAACCTAACCTAACCTAACCTAACCTAACCTAACCTAACCTAACCTAACCTAACCTAACCTAACCTAACCTAACCTAACCTAACCTAACCTAACCTAACCTAACCTAACCTAACCTAACCTAACCTAACCTAACCTAACCTAACCTAACCTAACCTAACCTAACCTAACCTAACCTAACCTAACCTAACCTAACCTAACCTAACCTAACCTAACCTAACCTAACCTAACCTAACCTAACCTAACCTAACCTAACCTAACCTAACCTAACCTAACCTAACCTAACCTAACCTAACCTAACCTAACCTAACCTAACCTAACCTAACCTAACCTAACCTAACCTAACCTAACCTAACCTAACCTAACCTAACCTAACCTAACCTAACCTAACCTAACCTAACCTAACCTAACCTAACCTAACCTAACCTAACCTAACCTAACCTAACCTAACCTAACCTAACCTAACCTAACCTAACCTAACCTAACCTAACCTAACCTAACCTAACCTAACCTAACCTAACCTAACCTAACCTAACCTAACCTAACCTAACCTAACCTAACCTAACCTAACCTAACCTAACCTAACCTAACCTAACCTAACCTAACCTAACCTAACCTAACCTAACCTAACCTAACCTAACCTAACCTAACCTAACCTAACCTAACCTAACCTAACCTAACCTAACCTAACCTAACCTAACCTAACCTAACCTAACCTAACCTAACCTAACCTAACCTAACCTAACCTAACCTAACCTAACCTAACCTAACCTAACCTAACCTAACCTAACCTAACCTAACCTAACCTAACCTAACCTAACCTAACCTAACCTAACCTAACCTAACCTAACCTAACCTAACCTAACCTAACCTAACCTAACCTAACCTAACCTAACCTAACCTAACCTAACCTAACCTAACCTAACCTAACCTAACCTAACCTAACCTAACCTAACCTAACCTAACCTAACCTAACCTAACCTAACCTAACCTAACCTAACCTAACCTAACCTAACCTAACCTAACCTAACCTAACCTAACCTAACCTAACCTAACCTAACCTAACCTAACCTAACCTAACCTAACCTAACCTAACCTAACCTAACCTAACCTAACCTAACCTAACCTAACCTAACCTAACCTAACCTAACCTAACCTAACCTAACCTAACCTAACCTAACCTAACCTAACCTAACCTAACCTAACCTAACCTAACCTAACCTAACCTAACCTAACCTAACCTAACCTAACCTAACCTAACCTAACCTAACCTAACCTAACCTAACCTAACCTAACCTAACCTAACCTAACCTAACCTAACCTAACCTAACCTAACCTAACCTAACCTAACCTAACCTAACCTAACCTAACCTAACCTAACCTAACCTAACCTAACCTAACCTAACCTAACCTAACCTAACCTAACCTAACCTAACCTAACCTAACCTAACCTAACCTAACCTAACCTAACCTAACCTAACCTAACCTAACCTAACCTAACCTAACCTAACCTAACCTAACCTAACCTAACCTAACCTAACCTAACCTAACCTAACCTAACCTAACCTAACCTAACCTAACCTAACCTAACCTAACCTAACCTAACCTAACCTAACCTAACCTAACCTAACCTAACCTAACCTAACCTAACCTAACCTAACCTAACCTAACCTAACCTAACCTAACCTAACCTAACCTAACCTAACCTAACCTAACCTAACCTAACCTAACCTAACCTAACCTAACCTAACCTAACCTAACCTAACCTAACCTAACCTAACCTAACCTAACCTAACCTAACCTAACCTAACCTAACCTAACCTAACCTAACCTAACCTAACCTAACCTAACCTAACCTAACCTAACCTAACCTAACCTAACCTAACCTAACCTAACCTAACCTAACCTAACCTAACCTAACCTAACCTAACCTAACCTAACCTAACCTAACCTAACCTAACCTAACCTAACCTAACCTAACCTAACCTAACCTAACCTAACCTAACCTAACCTAACCTAACCTAACCTAACCTAACCTAACCTAACCTAACCTAACCTAACCTAACCTAACCTAACCTAACCTAACCTAACCTAACCTAACCTAACCTAACCTAACCTAACCTAACCTAACCTAACCTAACCTAACCTAACCTAACCTAACCTAACCTAACCTAACCTAACCTAACCTAACCTAACCTAACCTAACCTAACCTAACCTAACCTAACCTAACCTAACCTAACCTAACCTAACCTAACCTAACCTAACCTAACCTAACCTAACCTAACCTAACCTAACCTAACCTAACCTAACCTAACCTAACCTAACCTAACCTAACCTAACCTAACCTAACCTAACCTAACCTAACCTAACCTAACCTAACCTAACCTAACCTAACCTAACCTAACCTAACCTAACCTAACCTAACCTAACCTAACCTAACCTAACCTAACCTAACCTAACCTAACCTAACCTAACCTAACCTAACCTAACCTAACCTAACCTAACCTAACCTAACCTAACCTAACCTAACCTAACCTAACCTAACCTAACCTAACCTAACCTAACCTAACCTAACCTAACCTAACCTAACCTAACCTAACCTAACCTAACCTAACCTAACCTAACCTAACCTAACCTAACCTAACCTAACCTAACCTAACCTAACCTAACCTAACCTAACCTAACCTAACCTAACCTAACCTAACCTAACCTAACCTAACCTAACCTAACCTAACCTAACCTAACCTAACCTAACCTAACCTAACCTAACCTAACCTAACCTAACCTAACCTAACCTAACCTAACCTAACCTAACCTAACCTAACCTAACCTAACCTAACCTAACCTAACCTAACCTAACCTAACCTAACCTAACCTAACCTAACCTAACCTAACCTAACCTAACCTAACCTAACCTAACCTAACCTAACCTAACCTAACCTAACCTAACCTAACCTAACCTAACCTAACCTAACCTAACCTAACCTAACCTAACCTAACCTAACCTAACCTAACCTAACCTAACCTAACCTAACCTAACCTAACCTAACCTAACCTAACCTAACCTAACCTAACCTAACCTAACCTAACCTAACCTAACCTAACCTAACCTAACCTAACCTAACCTAACCTAACCTAACCTAACCTAACCTAACCTAACCTAACCTAACCTAACCTAACCTAACCTAACCTAACCTAACCTAACCTAACCTAACCTAACCTAACCTAACCTAACCTAACCTAACCTAACCTAACCTAACCTAACCTAACCTAACCTAACCTAACCTAACCTAACCTAACCTAACCTAACCTAACCTAACCTAACCTAACCTAACCTAACCTAACCTAACCTAACCTAACCTAACCTAACCTAACCTAACCTAACCTAACCTTTTTTTTTTTTTTTTTTTTTTTTTTTTTTTTTTGTTTTATGGATGTGGAAATCTTCAGAAAGACACCTCTACTTTCTGTAGAGGTAGTGTGAGGTTGAACTTAAAATTCGTTCGACTCACTAAAACCACACCCGATCGCCCACTTTCTGTGGGCGATCTGTCCTACTTGTAGGTTGGGTATCCGCGTTGGCATTACGTCCATTCCTACTCGTCAAAAGCTGCTGGCTTTTCCTCGGTGCCGTTCCGGACTTAGTCTGTCGCACTTCTTTCTACAGTGCACCTGTCATGTTATAGTTTCTCTTCTTTGTTTCTTTTGCTTTTTTCCCGAGGGTTTAGCGTTAGCGTCGCCAAGCTTGGTCCTTTAGTCCCGAGCTCGGAGAACTTAGTGCTCGGGACCTTGGGGCGTCGCTTCGCGCTGCTGCTGCCGTTCCAATTCTTCTTTTTCTTTCATAATGCTCGACGCCAGTTCGAGCATTATTTTCCACGTCTCTGGGCCTCTGAGCATCACTTCTATGATGTTCTCTTTGCTCAGAGGTTCTCCCGCTTTGAGGGCTGCCACGATTCTCTTTGGTTCCCATCGTACACAACTGAACAGCGAGTGTTCAGCCGTGTCGATTTGGTCGCAGTGGTCGCACTGGGGGGTGGCGAGTTTTCCAATCCGGTGCTTATAGAAGTTGAAGCACCCGTGACCCGTGAGGAGCTGTGTTAGATGGTAGGTCAGCTCCCCGTGCTTTCTATCTACCCACGGTTGTAGTTTGGGTATTAGAGCCCTCGTCCATTGTCCCTTTTCGGAGTCCGTCCAGCGTTGCTGCCACTGTGCCATGGTATCAGCGCGGGTAGTTGGTGTGTCACCGCGCTTGGTGGCTCTTTCCATGGCGAGCAGGTCAATGGGTGGCAGCGAGGCTACTACCAGCGCAGCGTCAAGCGAGGTGGTTCTATATGCGCTTGATATGCGTAGAGCCATTTTCCGCTGGACTCTGAGCATCCTGGTCCGGTTGCGGTTATGGACCAGTGCTGAACTCCAGACCGGAGCTGCGTACAGCACAATCGATTGCGCGACCGTGCCGAGCAGTCTTCTCTTAGTCGTCTTTGGTCCCCCCATGTTGGGCATGATGCGCGCCAACTGTGTCGTCGTGACAGCCGCTCTCGCCGTGACGTCCCGGATGTGCTCGGCGTAATTGAGATGTTTGTCCAATGTTACTCCGAGCACCTTGACGGAGTCTTTAAGTTTGATATCTGCTCCTCCAAGTTTGAGTCGGATCTGTGGGCATCGTCGTCTTCCACAGACCATTACTGCTTCCGACTTCTCCGGGACTAGGGTCAGGCCTCTCTCGTCCATCCATAAGACAATTTGCCGTATGGCTTCGTTAGCTGTTTGCTGTACGATGTTTGCGTCTCTGGCAGCAACAACCAGAGTTAGATCGTCCGCAAACCCGTACAGCGTCGTTTCTTCCGGCAGGGCCAGTCTCAAAACACCGTCATACATGATGTTCCAGAGAGTCGGTCCGAGTACTGAGCCCTGCGGAACTCCACTGGTCACCTGGATGGTCGGTGACTCTTCCTCGAGGCCGAGAATTATCCTCCTGTTAGTGAGATAGGACGCCAAGATGTTGAATAGGCTGGGTTCGACTTCCATATGTCTGAGGGCCTCGAGGATCCACTTCCATCCCGCGCTGTTGAACGCGTTCCTCACGTCGAGGGTCGCTATCAAGCAGTACCTCCTAGTTCTCCATGTCCCCCTCTTTGCTTCTTCAACCGCCCTTGTGATGGCCGTGAGGGCGTCGATGGTCGATCGGCCGGCCCGAAATCCGAATTGGTTCTCGGACAGGCCTTGTCTTTCCTCGATGATCCTGTTTAGCCTATTCAGGATCATCCTCTCTAGAAGCTTTCCTGTATGGTCCAACAGGCAAATTGGCCTGTAGGACGAGGGGTTGTCTAGCGGTTTGTTTCCTTTTCTTATCAGGACTAGTCTTGCCACCTTCCAGATGTCGGGGAAGTCGCCGGTGGCAAGGCACCTATTGAACACTTTGAGGAACGCGTCTCTCGCTTCTTCTACTGCAAGTTTTATGGCTCGCCCCGGGATGTTGTCGGGGCCTGGCGCCTTGTCGTTGCTCAGTCGCTTGACCGCGTCTGTCAGCTCTTCCAATTGGAAGGGCTCTATCGATTGGGAAAGACAGTGCATCCGCGGCTCTTGGAGTGCGGTGTGACGCGGAAAAAGAGCATCTGCTATTTCCCGGACTCTGGTTGGAGTTAGTCCGGGAGTGCACCTCTTGCCCCGTAGCTTGTTGCTAACGATCTTGTACGCCAAGCCCCAAGGGTCTTCTTCTACCTGGCTCAGGAGATCTTCCCAAGATCGTCGCTTACTCTCTTTGATGGCTATTGAGAGCATCTTTTTCGCCTGTTTGTAAGCTTCTTCTGCTTCTTCAAACGGGTAGTGGCGGCGTCGCAGTCGTTGCGTCGATCTCCTAAGTCTTTTTGCCTCTCTACGCAGGTCGGCTATCTTTGACGTCCACCAATGAACCGGTCTACGCTGATTGCCTCCTTTTCTGCGAGGCAAGGTCGCGTCGCATGCTGCAGAGAGCACTCGGATGAGGTCTTCTGGAGTCTCCGTTTTCGTCCGTTCCGCCTCTTCAATTACTGCGGCCCGATACAACTCAGGGTTGAGTTTGTGTCCCGCCCATCCTCCGGACACTAAAGTAGGTACGGCCTCGGGAGATCCTAGTTCGAAGGAGACGTATAGATGGTCGCTTAGGGTCTCCTCCTCTCTCACTCGCCAGTTGGTGATGCGGTGCAGTATCTCCTGGCTGGCGAACGTCAGGTCCAAGATGGAGCTGGACCCTCCTCGCACCCATGTGGGTTCTCTGCCCTCGTTACACACCTCTAGGGAGAGAGGTGCAAGGGTGTCCGTCAGCAGTTCGCCTCTGCCGTTGTCCGCTGGGGCGCCCCATTCCGGAGACTTCGAGTTGAAGTCTCCTCCTACTATCACCGGGACTCTTTGTCCCCGGATACTGTCGACCAGGTCATCCAGTTCCTGCTGGTAGGTCTGGAACGTGTCATTTGGGGAAAAGTAGCAGCTATAGATTGCTACTCCTCCTGTCTTAATCCAGGCGAAGCCTGCTCCTCCACCTGTGCTCTCGATGGGCCGTGCTACTGGTAGATAGATGGCAGCTCTACCAGTGGTGTCTTGAAACCAGTTATCGGACCTATGATGGTTTGGCTCCGAAATTAAGGCTACGTCTATTTTTAGTTCCTGGAGAGTCACCAGGAGGAGGTCTTGCGCTGCTCTTGCCGTATGCAGGTTCGCCTGGATGAACCTGGTCGTCACAGCCCCCGCCGAGGTTTTTCGCCGCTCGGAGCTCGTCAGTTCCGCCTGAAATCCGTCTCATGAGGCGAATTTGGCGGCGTGTCCTTGCTCTTGTGGGGCATATAAGCAGCCATGGCGACTCGCCTCTGCTGTATGCCGAGTCTGTGTTGGGACCTGATATCGTTCCCAAAGAGCGTCAGCTCCTGCCAAGGGTCGGTGCCTTTAGCGCAGAACGCCTTCATATAGTCTGCGTACAGCTCCTTCAACTTTTTTATTTCTATCGGCAGTCCTTCTTGACGCAACGCCGCCTCCACTGTGGCCTTTGTCCTGCCCTCAAAGATCGCCTCCGGGTTTTCCTGGTGGAAGGAAAGGAGCAGCTTGATGTCGCGCAGTACTCCAGGCTCACGTAACCGGGAGATGAGATATCTATCTCCGGAGGCTTCCAGCGGGGGGTCCGTGGACTGACCTGAGGCCTGGAGCGTTAGCCTTGTTACGGGAGGGGTAAGTGGGTCCACCACTGGCGGGGTCCCATCTTCCTCTCTTCCAACCAGTTTTACTGTCGCGTCTTCTTTTAGGAGGCCTGCCTTGATAAATTTGATGGCCTCCTGGTCTGACGAAATCTTGGTTGCTTCCGCCTTTTTTTCCCCTTTAGCTACCTGTGACGAGGTCTTCCTCGTGGCCCCTTGCTTGGCCGTGGCTGCCACCTTCAGAGCCGGGCAGTTCTTAGAGCCTTCCCGGTGCTTGCTCGTTCCGCACCGGGCGCAGTTGGTTGCATTCTTGCAGTCTTTTACAAAGTGGCCATCTTGCCCGCAATTACGGCAAGCCTTGCTTCTGTCGGCGCCTCTGCACTCCCACTGTGTGTGGCCCTCCTGCCAGCACCTGAAGCAAGAGGTAGGCTTTTCTGCTTGGACGACGGTGCAGAGCGTCCAGCCCAACCTCAGTTTCTTTGCTTCAAGAAGCTTCTTAGCTTCCTTCACCCCCATCTCTACGACCGCGCGTTGCATGTCACGGCCGGAGTTTCGCAAGCTCTTAATTAGGGGAGTGACTCCCGTTTGCTTGGTCAAATGTTGAGCCAGCTCGTCCTTGGTGGTGGCACCGTCGATCCCTCTGATCTCTAGGACCTCCTTCTTCGAGAGGGCTCGAGCTCCCGTTCCCACTCCTGCAGCAGAGATCTTCTGCAGGAGGGAAATCGCCTTGCCGTCACCTTTTTCAAGTTCGAGCAGGACGTTTCCCTCGCGTGTTGATCTGATTTTGTTCACTTTGATGTCGTCAGTTAAATCAATCTTCTCCTTAAGTACGCGGAGTGTTTGAGCGTACGTCTGCCCTTGAGCCACCGGCACGACAACGGCCTCGGGCACTGCGCGTTTTCGCGGTGCTACTATCTTTGCTGCAGCCGTAGGGGGCGCAGTGTTTTTCGCCGTCTTTTCCTTGGGCGCTTTCTTTTTTCTGCCCACCACCGAGCTCCACGTAGGGGCCGATTTCTTGTTTTGGGTCCCGGAGGGGGGGACCAAGCTCGCACCGGCTGCTTCCGGAATAGGAGCTGCAACCGCAGTCCTCGCCGGCTCGGTTGGAACTTCGAGGAGGTGTTGTAGCCTGCTCCTCATTTCTTCCGTCTCTACTGGGTCAGCCTCTTTTGCCTGCAGGGCTTTATGGAGTCCTATTTGGCCCTCCAAAAGCCGAGATACTCCCTCGCTTACATGGGCTGCAAAACGTTGGGTTTCGCATGCCAGCTCCTTAAGAGGTTCTCCACCTTTTTTAGTGGCCCTCAGCTCCTCCGTGAGCTGTGCCACAGCTGTTCCCAGTGGGGATAACTCCTCGTTTCCGCCAGCCTGGAACGCTTCTCTTGGCGCGTTAGCCATTGCTCGCACCTCCTCTCGCAGCTGTCTTACTTCGCCTGCTAGCTCTTCTAGGTTGGAAGCTCCCTCTCTGCTTGGACTCGCCAGCTTCCATTCTTCCCTGAGCCCAGCAATCTGGGCGGAAAGGTGGTAAATCGCCGAGTAGTCCCCTATAGGGAGGGACGTATTCAGCTCCAAGTTCCCGATGTTGTCGATCCTTTCTTGAAGTGACACTTCCGACATTCGAGCGTGGAACTGGTGCTCCGCGAGTTTCTGTCCAACTTCCATTAGCCGCGCCACTTCCAGGCTAATGCTGTCCGCCTTCGAGGTGCAGATCTTATTCAGCTGCTTAGCCTCGCTCGTTGCCGCCTTGACGCTCCCGATTATCTCCACGGAAAACGCCTGCAGCTCGGCTCGGAGAGCCTCGACCGCGCTTTCCACTTTCGTAATGGCCTCTGCCCCGACGCGGTTGATCTTCTCCACGGCACTCGCGGCTGTCTCCCGGCACATTAGGCTGAAGTCCTCTACCGATCCTGAACCAAAGCCCACCGAGGCTACTGGTGGAGGGGTCGCAACCGACACTCTCCTGGGCGGAGCATTGTCTACGCACTCTATTAAGGCAAGCACCGCTGCCTTGACCTCGCCCGCAGTGTTCGTGTGCTTTTTTAACATTTTCTGCACCTCTGCTACGCATGTTTTGGCCCCCTTAACTGTACTACCCGTAGGCGCCATACTTCTTTTTCCCAAATTTATTTGTTTCAGAGGTTAAGCCTCTCAAATTTTGAATGAAAAAAAAACAAAAAAAAAAATTTTTTTTTTTTTTCTGTTTTTTGAAAAAATATAAATTGGGGGGGGAGGGGGGGGGGGTGAAAATTTTTTCCCGGAAAAATGGGGGGGGGGGGGTAAATGGGGGGGGTAAATTTGGGGGGGGGTGTTCACTAGGTCCGTTCCCTACACTCCCGACACTTCCCCTAGCACAGGCTCTCCGAATAAGCTCTCCGACCACTATGTTCGAAAACTTTCCGAACACACCCCGTACGTCCACGTGCGCTCAGAAACTTCTCGTGCGGCCCCCGTATAGCACCGGAATTCGCCGCGTTGCACCTAATTTCACACTTACGTTTAAATTAAACTTAAATTGATTATTGTAAATCGATAATAATTTTACTTAAAAAGTTTTTTAAAATTATTAAATCTCACCCGATTTTTTCCAAATAAACATTTTTAAAATCCCCTTAACTTTTCCGATTTTTTGGTCCTTGACCCAGGCCAATCGGTCCACTTTTACACTTTCCACAGCAATTTCAAAATTACTTTGGGTTTATTGGCACTTAAAAATAGTTAAAGTATACCGATTTTAAAAATTTTTTCACCAAAATGACCAGCGAAGAAGCCCGCAAATTTGCACACTTCAAAATTCACAGATTTACCGAAAACCACAAAACTACGAATTTTTTCCTCGGAGCACGATATAATTGCGTCTGCTCGTCACCGGAGCCGGATAACGACTAACCTAACCTAACCTAACCTAACCTAACCTAACCTAACCTAACCTAACCTAACCTAACCTAACCTAACCTAACCTAACCTAACCTAACCTAACCTAACCTAACCTAACCTAACCTAACCTAACCTAACCTAACCTAACCTAACCTAACCTAACCTAACCTAACCTAACCTAACCTAACCTAACCTAACCTAACCTAACCTAACCTAACCTAACCTAACCTAACCTAACCTAACCTAACCTAACCTAACCTAACCTAACCTAACCTAACCTAACCTAACCTAACCTAACCTAACCTAACCTAACCTAACCTAACCTAACCTAACCTAACCTAACCTAACCTAACCTAACCTAACCTAACCTAACCTAACCTAACCTAACCTAACCTAACCTAACCTAACCTAACCTAACCTAACCTAACCTAACCTAACCTAACCTAACCTAACCTAACCTAACCTAACCTAACCTAACCTAACCTAACCTAACCTAACCTAACCTAACCTAACCTAACCTAACCTAACCTAACCTAACCTAACCTAACCTAACCTAACCTAACCTAACCTAACCTAACCTAACCTAACCTAACCTAACCTAACCTAACCTAACCTAACCTAACCTAACCTAACCTAACCTAACCTAACCTAACCTAACCTAACCTAACCTAACCTAACCTAACCTAACCTAACCTAACCTAACCTAACCTAACCTAACCTAACCTAACCTAACCTAACCTAACCTAACCTAACCTAACCTAACCTAACCTAACCTAACCTAACCTAACCTAACCTAACCTAACCTAACCTAACCTAACCTAACCTAACCTAACCTAACCTAACCTAACCTAACCTAACCTAACCTAACCTAACCTAACCTAACCTAACCTAACCTAACCTAACCTAACCTAACCTAACCTAACCTAACCTAACCTAACCTAACCTAACCTAACCTAACCTAACCTAACCTAACCTAACCTAACCTAACCTAACCTAACCTAACCTAACCTAACCTAACCTAACCTAACCTAACCTAACCTAACCTAACCTAACCTAACCTAACCTAACCTAACCTAACCTAACCTAACCTAACCTAACCTAACCTAACCTAACCTAACCTAACCTAACCTAACCTAACCTAACCTAACCTAACCTAACCTAACCTAACCTAACCTAACCTAACCTAACCTAACCTAACCTAACCTAACCTAACCTAACCTAACCTAACCTAACCTAACCTAACCTAACCTAACCTAACCTAACCTAACCTAACCTAACCTAACCTAACCTAACCTAACCTAACCTAACCTAACCTAACCTAACCTAACCTAACCTAACCTAACCTAACCTAACCTAACCTAACCTAACCTAACCTAACCTAACCTAACCTAACCTAACCTAACCTAACCTAACCTAACCTAACCTAACCTAACCTAACCTAACCTAACCTAACCTAACCTAACCTAACCTAACCTAACCTAACCTAACCTAACCTAACCTAACCTAACCTAACCTAACCTAACCTAACCTAACCTAACCTAACCTAACCTAACCTAACCTAACCTAACCTAACCTAACCTAACCTAACCTAACCTAACCTAACCTAACCTAACCTAACCTAACCTAACCTAACCTAACCTAACCTAACCTAACCTAACCTAACCTAACCTAACCTAACCTAACCTAACCTAACCTAACCTAACCTAACCTAACCTAACCTAACCTAACCTAACCTAACCTAACCTAACCTAACCTAACCTAACCTAACCTAACCTAACCTAACCTAACCTAACCTAACCTAACCTAACCTAACCTAACCTAACCTAACCTAACCTAACCTAACCTAACCTAACCTAACCTAACCTAACCTAACCTAACCTAACCTAACCTAACCTAACCTAACCTAACCTAACCTAACCTAACCTAACCTAACCTAACCTAACCTAACCTAACCTAACCTAACCTAACCTAACCTAACCTAACCTAACCTAACCTAACCTAACCTAACCTAACCTAACCTAACCTAACCTAACCTAACCTAACCTAACCTAACCTAACCTAACCTAACCTAACCTAACCTAACCTAACCTAACCTAACCTAACCTAACCTAACCTAACCTAACCTAACCTAACCTAACCTAACCTAACCTAACCTAACCTAACCTAACCTAACCTAACCTAACCTAACCTAACCTAACCTAACCTAACCTAACCTAACCTAACCTAACCTAACCTAACCTAACCTAACCTAACCTAACCTAACCTAACCTAACCTAACCTAACCTAACCTAACCTAACCTAACCTAACCTAACCTAACCTAACCTAACCTAACCTAACCTAACCTAACCTAACCTAACCTAACCTAACCTAACCTAACCTAACCTAACCTAACCTAACCTAACCTAACCTAACCTAACCTAACCTAACCTAACCTAACCTAACCTAACCTAACCTAACCTAACCTAACCTAACCTAACCTAACCTAACCTAACCTAACCTAACCTAACCTAACCTAACCTAACCTAACCTAACCTAACCTAACCTAACCTAACCTAACCTAACCTAACCTAACCTAACCTAACCTAACCTAACCTAACCTAACCTAACCTAACCTAACCTAACCTAACCTAACCTAACCTAACCTAACCTAACCTAACCTAACCTAACCTAACCTAACCTAACCTAACCTAACCTAACCTAACCTAACCTAACCTAACCTAACCTAACCTAACCTAACCTAACCTAACCTAACCTAACCTAACCTAACCTAACCTAACCTAACCTAACCTAACCTAACCTAACCTAACCTAACCTAACCTAACCTAACCTAACCTAACCTAACCTAACCTAACCTAACCTAACCTAACCTAACCTAACCTAACCTAACCTAACCTAACCTAACCTAACCTAACCTAACCTAACCTAACCTAACCTAACCTAACCTAACCTAACCTAACCTAACCTAACCTAACCTAACCTAACCTAACCTAACCTAACCTAACCTAACCTAACCTAACCTAACCTAACCTAACCTAACCTAACCTAACCTAACCTAACCTAACCTAACCTAACCTAACCTAACCTAACCTAACCTAACCTAACCTAACCTAACCTAACCTAACCTAACCTAACCTAACCTAACCTAACCTAACCTAACCTAACCTAACCTAACCTAACCTAACCTAACCTAACCTTTTTTTTTTTTTTTTTTTTTTTTTTTTTTTTTTTTTTGTTTTATGGATGTGGAAATCTTCAGAAAGACACCTCTACTTTCTGTAGAGGTAGTGTGAGGTTGAACTTAAAATTCGTTCGACTCACTAAAACCACACCCGATCGCCCACTTTCTGTGGGCGATCTGTCCTACTTGTAGGTTGGGTATCCGCGTTGGCATTACGTCCATTCCTACTCGTCAAAAGCTGCTGGCTTTTCCTCGGTGCCGTTCCGGACTTTGTCTGTCGCACTTCTTTCTACAGTGCACCTGTCACGTTATGGTTTCTCTTCTTTGTTTCTTTTGCTTTTTTCCCGAGGGTTTAGCGTTAGCGTCGCCAAGCTTGGTCCTTTAGTCCCGAGCTCGGAGAACTTAGTGCTCGGGACCTTGGGGCGTCGCTTCGCGCTGCTGCTGCCGTTCCAATTCTTCTTTTTCTTTCATAATGCTCGACGCCAGTTCGAGCATTATTTTCCACGTCTCTGGGCCTCTGAGCATCACTTCTATGATGTTCTCTTTGCTCAGAGGTTCTCCCACTTTGAGGGCTGTCACGATTCTCTTTGGTTCCCATCGTACACAGCTGAACAGCGAGTGTTCAGCCGTGTCGATTTGGTCGCAGTGGTCGCACTGGGGGGTGGCGAGTTTTCCAATCCGGTGCTTATAGAAGTTGAAGCACCCGTGACCCGTGAGGAGCTGTGTTAGATGGTAGGTCAGCTCCCCGTGCTTTCTATCTACCCACGGTTGTAGTTTGGGTATTAGAGCCCTCGTCCATTGTCCCTTTTCGGAGTCCGTCCAGCGTTGCTGCCACTGTGCCATGGTATCAGCGCGGGTAGTTGGTGTGTCACCGCGCTTGGTGGCTCTTTCCATGGCGAGCAGGTCGATGGGTGGCAGCGAGGCTACTACCAGCGCAGCGTCAAGCGAGGTGGTTCTATATGCGCTTGATATGCGTAGAGCCATTTTCCGCTGGACTCTGAGCATCCTGGTCCGGTTGCGGTTATGGACCAGTGCTGAACTCCAGACCGGAGCTGCGTACAGCACAATCGATTGCGCGACCGTGCCGAGCAGTCTTCTCTTAGTCGTCTTTGGTCCCCCCATGTTGGGCATGATGCGCGCCAACTGTGTCGTCGTGACAGCCGCTCTCGCCGTGACGTCCCGGATGTGCTCGGCGTAATTAAGATGTTTGTCCAATGTTACTCCGAGCACCTTGACGGAGTCTTTTAGTTTAATTTCTGCTCCTTCAATTTTGAGTCGGATCTGTGGGCATCGTCGTCTTCCACAGACCATTACTGCTTCCGACTTCTCCGGGACTAATGTCAGGCCTCTCTCGTCCATCCATAAGACAATTTGCCGTATGGCTTCGTTGGCTCTTTGCTGTACGATGTTTGCGTCTCTGGCAGCAACAACCAGAGTTAGATCGTCCGCAAACCCGTACAGCGTCGTTTCTTCCGGCAGGGCCAGTCTCAAAACACCGTCATACATGATGTTCCAGAGAGTCGGTCCGAGTACTGAGCCCTGCGGAACTCCACTGGTCACCTGGATGGTCGGTGACTCTTCCTCGACGCCGAGATTTATCCTCCTGTTAGTGAGATAGGACGCCAGGATGTTGAATAGGCTGGGCTCGACGTCCATATGTCTGAGGGCCTCGAGGATCCACTTCCATCCCGCGCAGTTGAACGCGTTCCTCACGTCGAGGGTCACTATCAAGCAGTACCTCCTAGTTCTCCATGTCCCCCTCTTTGCTTCTTCAACCGCCCTCGTGATGGCCGTGAGGGCGTCGATGGTCGATCGGCCGGCCCGAAATCCGAATTGGTTCTCGGACAGGCCTTGTCTTTCCTCGATGATCCTGTTTAGCCTATTCAGGATCATCCTCTCTAGAAGCTTTCCTGTATGGTCCAACAGGCAAATTGGCCTGTAGGACGAGGGGTTGTCTAGCGGTTTGTTTCCTTTTCTTATCAGGACTAGTCTTGCCACCTTCCAGATGTCGGGAAAGTCGCCGGTGGCAAGGCACCTATTGAACACTTTGAGGAACGCGTCTCTCGCTTCTTCTACTGCAAGTTTTATGGCTCGCCCCGGGATGTTGTCGGGGCCTGGCGCCTTGTCGTTGCTCAGTCGCTTGACCGCGTCTGTCAGCTCTTCCAATTGGAAGGGCTCTATCGATTGGGAAGGGCAGTGCATCCGCGGCTCTTGGAGTGCGGTGTGACGCGGAAAAAGAGCATCTGCTATTTCCCGGACTCTGGTTGGAGTTAGTCCGGGAGTGCACCTCTTACCCCGTAGCTTGTTGCTAACGATCTTGTACGCCAAGCCCCAAGGGTCTTCTTCTACCTGGCTCAGGAGATCTTCCCAAGATCGTCGCTTACTCTCTTTGATGGCTATTGAGAGCATCTTTTTTGCCTGTTTGTAAGCTTCTTCTGCTTCTTCAAACGGGTAGTGGCGGCGTCGCAGTCGTTGCGTCGATCTCCTGAGTCTTTTTGCCTCTCTACGCAGGTCGGCTATCTCTGACGTCCACCAATGAACCGGTCTACGCTGATTGCCTCCTTTTCTGCGAGGCAAGGTCGCGTCGCATGCTGCAGAAAGCACTCGAATGAGGTCTTCTGGAGTCTCCGTTTTCGTCCGTTCCGCCTCTTCAATTACTGCGGCCCGATACAACTCAGGGTTGAGTTTGTGTCCCGCCCATCCGCCGGACACTATAGTAGGTACGGCCTCGGGAGATCCTAGTTCGAAGGAGACGTATAGATGGTCGCTTAGGGTCTCCTCCTCTCTCACTTGCCAGTTGGTGATGCGGTGCAGTATCTCCTGGCTGGCGAACGTCAGGTCCAAGATGGAGCTGGACCCTCCTCGCACCCATGTGGGCTCTCTGCCCTCGTTACACACCTCTAGGGAGAGAGGTGCAAGGGTGTCCGTCAGCAGTTCGCCTCTGCCGTTGTCCGCTGGGGCGCCCCATTCCGGAGACTTCGAGTTGAAGTCTCCTCCTACTATCACCGGGACTCTTTGTCCCCGGATACTGTCGACCAGGTCATCCAGTTCCTGCTGGTAGGTCTGGAACGTGTCATTTGGGGAAAAGTAGCAGCTATAGATTGCTACTCCTCCTGTCTTAATCCAGGCGAAGCCTGCTCCTCCACCTGTGCTCTCGATGGGCCGTGCTACTGGTAGATAGATGGCAGCTCTACCAGTGGTGTCTTGAAACCAGTTATCGGACCTATGATGGTTTGGCTCCGAAATTAAGGCTGCGTCTATTTTTAGTTCCTGGAGAGTCACCAGGAGGAGGTCTTGCGCTGCTCTTGCCGTATGCAGGTTCGCCTGGATGAACCTGGTCGTCACAGCCCCCGCCGAGGTTTTTCGCCGCTCGGAGCTCGTCAGTTCCGCCTGAAATCCGTCTCATGAGGCGAATTTGGCGGCGTGTCCTTGCTCTTGTGGGGCATATAAGCAGCCATGGCGACTCGCCTCTGCTGTATGCCGAGTCTGTGTTGGGACCTGATATCGTTCCCAAAGAGCGTCAGCTCCTGCCAAGGGTCGGTGCCTTTAGCGCAGAACGCCTTCATATAGTCTGCGTACAGCTCCTTCAGCTTTTTTATTTCTATCGGCAGTCCTTCTTGACGCAACGCCGCCTCCACTGTGGCCTTTGTCCTGCCCTCAAAGATCGCCTCCGGGTTTTCCTGGTGGAAGGAAAGGAGCAGCTTGATGTCGCGCAGTACTCCAGGCTCACGTAACCGGGAGATGAGATATCTATCTCCGGAGGCTTCCAGCGGGGGGTCCGTGGACTGACCTGAGGCCTGGAGCGTTAGCCTTGTTACGGGAGGGGTAAGTGGGTCCACCACTGGCGGGGTCCCATCTTCCTCTCTTCCAACCAGTTTTACTGTCGCGTCTTCTTTTAGGAGGCCTGCCTTGATAAATTTGATGGCCTCCTGGTCTGACGAAATCTTAGTTGCTTCCGCCTTTTTTTCCCCTTTAGCTACCTGTGACGAGGTCTTCCTCGTGGCCCCTTGCTTGGCCGTGGCTGCCACCTTCAGAGCCGGGCAGCTCTTAGAGCCTTCCCGGTGCTTGCTCGTTCCGCACCGGGCGCAGTTGGTTGCATTCTTGCAGTCTTTTACAAAGTGGCCATCTTGCCCGCAATTACGGCAAGCCTTGCTTCTGTCGGCGCCTCTGCACTCCCACTGTGTGTGGCCCTCCTGCCAGCACCTGAAGCAAGAGGTAGGCTTTTCTGCTTGGACGACGGTGCAGAGCGTCCAGCCCAACCTCAGTTTCTTTGCTTCAAGAAGCTTCTTAGCTTCCTTCACCCCCATCTCTACGACCGCGCGTTGCATGTCACGGCCGGAGTTTCGCAAGCTCTTAATTAGGGGAGTGACTCCCGTTTGCTTGGTCAAATGTTGAGCCAGCTCGTCCTTGGTGGTGGCACCGTCGATCCCTCTGATCTCTAGGACCTCCTTCTTTGAGAGGGCTCGAGCTCCCGTTCCCACTCCTGCAGCAGAGATCTTCTGCAGGAGGGACATCGCCTTGCCGTCACCTTTTTCAAGTTCGAGCAGGACGTTTCCCTCGCGTGTTGATCTGATTTTGTTCACTTTGATGTCGTCAGTTAAATCAATCTTCTCCTTAAGTACGCGGAGTGTTTGAGCGTACGTCTGCCCTTGAGCCACCGGCACGACAACGGCCTCGGGCACTGCGCGTTTTCGCGGTGCTACTATCTTTGCTGCAGCCGTAGGGGGCGCAGTGTTTTTCGCCGTCTTTTCCTTGGGCGCTTTCTTTTTTCTGCCCACCACCGAGCTCCACGTAGGGGCCGATTTCTTGTTTTGGGTCCCGGAGGGAAGGACCAAGCTCGCACCGGCTGCTTCCGGAATAGGAGCTGCAACCGCAGCCCTCGCCGGCTCGGTTGGAACTTCGAGGAGGTGTTGTAGCCTGCTCCTCATTTCTTCCGTCTCTACTGGGTCAGCCTCTTTTGCCTGCAGGGCTTTATGGAGTCCTATTTGGCCCTCCAAAAGCCGAGATACTCCCTCGCTTACATGTGCTGCGAAACGTTGGGTTTCGCATGCCAGCTCCTTAAGAGGTTCTCCACCTTTTTTAGTGGCCCTCAGCTCCTCCGTGAGCTGTGCCACAGCTGTTCCCAGTGGGGATAACTCCTCGTTTCCGCCAGCCTGGAACGCTTCTCTTGGCGCGTTAGCCATTGCTCGCACCTCCTCTCGCAGCTGTCTTACTTCGCCTGCTAGCTCCTCTAGGTTGGGAGCTCCCTCTCTGCTTGGACTCGCCAGCTTCCATTCTTCCCTGAGCCCAGCAATCTGGGCGGAAAGGTGGTAAATCGCCGAGTAGTCCCCTATAGGGAGGGACGTATTCAGCTCCAAGTTCCCGATGTTGTCGATCCTTTCTTGAAGTGACACTTCCGACATTCGAGCGTGGAACTGGTGCTCCGCGAGTTTCTGTCCAACTTCCATTAGCCGCGCCACTTCCAGGCTAATGCTGTCCGCCTTCGAGGTGCAGATCTTATTCAGCTGCTTAGCCTCGCTCGTAGCCGCCTTGACGCTCCCGATTATCTCCACGGAAAACGCCTGCAGCTCGGCTCGGAGAGCCTCGACCGCGCTTTCCACTTTCGTAATGGCCTCTGCCCCGACGCGGTTGATCTTCTCCACGGCACTCGCGGCTGTCTCCCGGCACATTAGGCTAAAGTCCTCTACCGATCCTGAACCAAAGCCCACCGAGGCTACTGGTGGAGGGGTCGCAACCGACACTCTCCTGGGCGGAGCATTGTCTACGCACTCTATTAAGGCAAGCACCGCTGCCTTGACCTCGCCCGCAGTGTTCGTGTGCTTTTTTAGCATTTTCTGCACCTCTGCTACGCATGTTTTGGCCCCCTTAACTGTACTACCCGTAGGCGCCATACTTCTTTTTCCCAAATTTATTTGTTTCAGAGGTTAAGCCTCTCAAATTTTGAATGAAAAAAAACAAAAAAAATATTTTTTTTTTTTTCTGTTTTTTGAAAAAATATAAATTGGGGGGGGGGGGGGGGGTGAAAATTTTTTCCCGAAAAATGGGGGGGGGGGGTAAATAGGGGGGGGGTAAATTGGGGGGGGGGGGTGTTTACTAGGTCCTTTCCCTACACTCCCGACACTTCCCCTAGCACAGGCTCTCCGAATAAGCTCTCCGACCACTATGTTCGAAAACTTTCCGAACACACCCCGTACGTCCACGTGCGCTCAGAAACTTCTCGTGCGGCCCCCGTATAGCACCGGAATTCGCCGCGTTGCACCTAATTTCACACTTACGTTTAAATTAAACTTAAATTGATTATTGCAAATCGATAATAATTTTACTTAAAAAGTTTTTTAAAATTATTAAGTCTCTCCCGATTTTTTCCAAATAAACATTTTTAAAATCCCCTTAACTTTTCCGATTTTTTGGTCCTTGACCCAGGCCAATCGGTCCACTTTTACACTTTCCACAGCAATTTCAAAATCACTTGGGTTTATTGGCACTTAAAAATAGTTAAAGTATACCGATTTTAAAAATTTTTTCACCAAAATGCCAGCGAAGAAGCCCGCAAATTTGCACACTTCAAAATTCACAAATTTACCGAAAACCACAAAACTACGAATTTTTTCCTCGGAGCACGATATAATTGCGTCTGCTCGTCACCGGAGCCGGATAACGACTAACCTAACCTAACCTAACCTAACCTAACCTAACCTAACCTAACCTAACCTAACCTAACCTAACCTAACCTAACCTAACCTAACCTAACCTAACCTAACCTAACCTAACCTAACCTAACCTAACCTAACCTAACCTAACCTAACCTAACCTAACCTAACCTAACCTAACCTAACCTAACCTAACCTAACCTAACCTAACCTAACCTAACCTAACCTAACCTAACCTAACCTAACCTAACCTAACCTAACCTAACCTAACCTAACCTAACCTAACCTAACCTAACCTAACCTAACCTAACCTAACCTAACCTAACCTAACCTAACCTAACCTAACCTAACCTAACCTAACCTAACCTAACCTAACCTAACCTAACCTAACCTAACCTAACCTAACCTAACCTAACCTAACCTAACCTAACCTAACCTAACCTAACCTAACCTAACCTAACCTAACCTAACCTAACCTAACCTAACCTAACCTAACCTAACCTAACCTAACCTAACCTAACCTAACCTAACCTAACCTAACCTAACCTAACCTAACCTAACCTAACCTAACCTAACCTAACCTAACCTAACCTAACCTAACCTAACCTAACCTAACCTAACCTAACCTAACCTAACCTAACCTAACCTAACCTAACCTAACCTAACCTAACCTAACCTAACCTAACCTAACCTAACCTAACCTAACCTAACCTAACCTAACCTAACCTAACCTAACCTAACCTAACCTAACCTAACCTAACCTAACCTAACCTAACCTAACCTAACCTAACCTAACCTAACCTAACCTAACCTAACCTAACCTAACCTAACCTAACCTAACCTAACCTAACCTAACCTAACCTAACCTAACCTAACCTAACCTAACCTAACCTAACCTAACCTAACCTAACCTAACCTAACCTAACCTAACCTAACCTAACCTAACCTAACCTAACCTAACCTAACCTAACCTAACCTAACCTAACCTAACCTAACCTAACCTAACCTAACCTAACCTAACCTAACCTAACCTAACCTAACCTAACCTAACCTAACCTAACCTAACCTAACCTAACCTAACCTAACCTAACCTAACCTAACCTAACCTAACCTAACCTAACCTAACCTAACCTAACCTAACCTAACCTAACCTAACCTAACCTAACCTAACCTAACCTAACCTAACCTAACCTAACCTAACCTAACCTAACCTAACCTAACCTAACCTAACCTAACCTAACCTAACCTAACCTAACCTAACCTAACCTAACCTAACCTAACCTAACCTAACCTAACCTAACCTAACCTAACCTAACCTAACCTAACCTAACCTAACCTAACCTAACCTAACCTAACCTAACCTAACCTAACCTAACCTAACCTAACCTAACCTAACCTAACCTAACCTAACCTAACCTAACCTAACCTAACCTAACCTAACCTAACCTAACCTAACCTAACCTAACCTAACCTAACCTAACCTAACCTAACCTAACCTAACCTAACCTAACCTAACCTAACCTAACCTAACCTAACCTAACCTAACCTAACCTAACCTAACCTAACCTAACCTAACCTAACCTAACCTAACCTAACCTAACCTAACCTAACCTAACCTAACCTAACCTAACCTAACCTAACCTAACCTAACCTAACCTAACCTAACCTAACCTAACCTAACCTAACCTAACCTAACCTAACCTAACCTAACCTAACCTAACCTAACCTAACCTAACCTAACCTAACCTAACCTAACCTAACCTAACCTAACCTAACCTAACCTAACCTAACCTAACCTAACCTAACCTAACCTAACCTAACCTAACCTAACCTAACCTAACCTAACCTAACCTAACCTAACCTAACCTAACCTAACCTAACCTAACCTAACCTAACCTAACCTAACCTAACCTAACCTAACCTAACCTAACCTAACCTAACCTAACCTAACCTAACCTAACCTAACCTAACCTAACCTAACCTAACCTAACCTAACCTAACCTAACCTAACCTAACCTAACCTAACCTAACCTAACCTAACCTAACCTAACCTAACCTAACCTAACCTAACCTAACCT
>OX467288.1:29173216-29432002 GCA_950108345.1 Malthinus flaveolus | reverse complement strand
ACTAGGCGTATTCGTGGGCGATAGTGGCGGAGGAGGAATGAAGCGGTCGCTAGTGGGGGCCGGAGATGGTGGTGCCATATAAGGTACTTGAGTGAATGAAATTTTTTCTGGTCTTTCCGCTCTCTCTTGTGTCGCGAAACGTTCGGGACACGGAATGGGAGGAAATCTATCCGACGTAAATCTATCTTGAACTTCGTGGCCGTATCTATAATTTTCGCTATGCGTTTGAAAATTGTCCATCGCCTTTCGTTCCGAAGATCTCGATCTGTCTCTTCGTTTGTACAAATCTGAAGAGGCATTTTGAGATACCGCGTTGGCGAAATATTGTTCTCGTTCGTTTGGTCCTCTCCTATGTCTTTCTGTCGGAGTGTGTCTTCCCAAAGAATTGATGTTTTGACTGGAATGTCTATCGTTCGTATTAAAAGATTCGTTGGCCGAATACTTTTCGACGGGAGTGTATCTATCGTTATTACTACTGCATCTTTCCTTATCAGTATATAAAGTGTTATACCGATCGGTCGGAGTACTAGTTCTAGAACATCTATCGAGCGTAGCGTGGTTATGATACCTATCCAAGGATCCGATATTTTGTACTGGCGTAAGTCTATCGGGATACTTTTGATTTCTATCCGAATACTGGTAACGTTCGGGCTGAAACGTCTGACGTTCGCCACCATTGCCGTGACAGTGACTCGGTGCTTGTGCGAGACGTTCGCTAGAAATTGCCGTCTGTAGCCTGTCGCCGAGAGGATAGCGTTCCGAAACACCCTGATACCTCTCTCCAGATGGCAGTCGATCCGAATTACTTCTTTCAGAAACGAAACGATCCGAACTACATTGAAATCGCTCGGGTGGATCGAGCCTCTCGACGACTTGAGGTGTCTTTTCATTTGAAGCTGCGATTCTCTCTTGCGAAAAACGATTTGCCGGAACGGTAGTCTGAAAACGATCGCCAGATGCAGCAGAAGCCGGAGAAGTAGCGGAATGTGGAAGTATACTATGTCTTCGTCCATAGTCTTCGTCCGCAGGCATTCTGGAGGCCCTGGGCCCGCTGTCAGGACATCTGTAACAAAAAATACCATTAAAAATGTGCACACACGAATAAGGCGATTAAAATGAAATAGCCGACGTATTTAATAAGCTCGACGTTTTACAAACAAGCAGGGAGCAAACGCGCAAATTACTAATTATAAGTAGTGCGCTGCAGGTATAGCACGAGCTTCTATAAACACGGCTGCATTTGTTTAGTTATGATCGATCCAAAGCCAACAAGTTAGAAGCGCCGATGCTTTACAAACTCCGTAGTTTTTGGTAGCTGAAGTTCGCATCGTGTGATGTTCTAAAACTGTCACGAACATTTATCGAACTCGGAGCTTAAACGAAGCTCTCTGAAAATGGCAATTGAAGAGAAACGAGCTCGAGCTAAATAGAAAACCCGTGGTGCTCCGTATTTGTGCAAATTTAACTCAAAAGCTATATCCTAAAATTAATCTACCTGACGTAACGTTAGAAATGGTAATGATACACTATTATCTCTCACTGTGACTCGAAATATCAACCAGAAACTTTCAAAGAGACAAATGCAATTTGAACTACCGCTATTATTCCAACGGCAAGAAACGAAAAGTATCAAAGAAACGACATTAATAAAATGATACAATTTAAACAATAACGAGTAAACGCTGCACATTTATGTCATGTAAATAAAGAGAACTTAATTTACCTGTCTCTGAGGAATACCTAAATCGGTTATCTCGCCATGAACATGTTTATACAATTTATTTTGCCTTTTAATTGTCAAAATTCTAGATATTAATCCGAGTCATTATTATTTTAATTAAAAAGTCGATTAATCAAGCTAAATTTAGATTTAGAGCTCGCTCGTGGGAAGTAATTTTTATTACTCGAAGCTCGAAGATCATTTTTAAATCCCAAAACTATATAGTTTGGCCCCGGAGCACGCCCTGTAAGATTACAAAAAAAATGTATTATTTAGTAACTCTTTTACAATAATTTCTGTGTTCGCACAACCCTTAGAAACAATCCAATTATTCGGGAAAAATAATGGGCCATACTGTTCTTCGGAGAATTTTTAGAAATAAAACGTACCAGTAATACATAAAACGTGTTTTTAGTCTCACTAACCGTCTGTGAAACTTGGCTTGAAGCAGATAAGGCCTTTTATAGATGTTTCAATATCACATAAGCTCCGAATGAGCAAAGAAAAAGTCTATAAAACGTTTTCGCTACGCTTTACTACAATTTCCAAATAATTTGTTTAATGTTTTATACGGCAAGTAAATTTTTCGAGCTAATTTTACTCTCTTTTTCTTTTGTATAATATTATACCCCGTAATAATGACTAATGAAAAGAATTTAAACTTCAAACTCGTGAAATTTTATATGCCAGTGTAATGAGTTTAGAGATTTTTAAAATGTTTTCCGACGATGAAACGACGCTTCTCCGATTTAACGACTTTTACGTATTTCAAATGTCGTAAATTTTTCTTCTACATCAATATGCAGACTTTATTCAACGTATACTGCAACTGAGCGATTGATGCAATTGAGACACATACAGGGTGATTCATTAAGGATGGACCAAACGAAGCAGGGTGATAGAGGACCTCGATACGCATCGATTTGACCCCCATGTGTATAATCCGAAACTTGATGGTTCGGGAATTATCATGATTTAAGTGTATTTCCAGAAGAACCTGATTTTTCTATAGATATTTTATCATGCTGACTAAACCGTTCGTTCTAGCTTGATGAAATTTTCCAGAGGTGTAGTCCAATAATGAGCCTATCACACCGTATGTTAGCATCCTCAATGTAACTTGACAATAGTTGAAAAAAAGATCTTTCTAAAATTTCATTACAGCAGAAGCACTCTCCCTCAAAAAAATTGTGTTACTAGAAAAAGGCGATATTTCATGTTCCTTATCGCAATACATTGGAACGATGATGACTGTTTTTCATTGTTGCGAATTGTCAATAATAGTGACAGAAGTAAAAATACAGGTTTTGTTCATTAGTTTTTCGTGATCAAATCTAGTTACTGTGGGCTCAGTTCTCGCTCATTATTTGGATTTTGGGTGTATTGTTCGTTATTTAAGTCAAGTTATGCCTTATTCGCAACGGGAATATGCAGTGATGCATTACTACTATGGTTATGCAAAAGGAAATGCTCGGCTTGCCGCAAGATTGTATCGAGCTCAAGTGATGCATCGAGGTGGACCACAACCTGCAACTTACCCGGATCACCGGGTTATTTTACGCGTGCATAACGTATACATAGAGGGCCGTTTGCCTGGAGCGAGTGATCGAGAAGGAAGAATTAGAGGGAATCCTAAGCGCGTTGAAATAATATTAGAAGAAGTCATTGCGGATCCTTACACAAGTACCAGAGCAATTAGTCGTCGACCGAGAATCGAGAATGAGCGAGAACTGAGCCCACAGTAACTAGATTTGATCCCGAAAAACTAATGAACAAAACCTGTATTTTCACTTCTGTCACTATTATTGACAATTCGCAACAATTGAAAACAATCATCATCGTTCCAATGCATTGCGATAAGGAACATGAAATATCGCCTTTTTCTAGTAACACAATTTTTTTTATGAGAAGCTATAGGACTAGGTGAATGAAATTTGTAGGGTACATTGTCAATAGAACAGAGAAGTTTTTAAAACATGTTCTAAAAAAAATTTCCATGTCAAAATTTTCTGCAAGAGCAGAAAATTGATGATGAAAACAATCATCATCGTTCCAATGCATTGCGATAAGGAACATGAAATATCGCCTTTTTCTAGTAACACAATTTTTTTTATGAGAAGCTATAGAACTAGGTGAATGAAATTTGTAGGGTACATTGTCAATAGAACAGAGAAGTTTTTAAAACATGTTCTAAAAAAAATTTCCATGTCAAAATTTTCTGCAAGAGCGTTGTAAAATAAGGGAGAGTGCTTCTGCTGTATACTGAAATTTTAGAAAGATCTTTTTTTCCCAACTATTGTCAAGTTACATTGAAGATGCTAACATACGGTGTGATAGGCTCATTATTGGACTACACCTCTGGAAAATTTCATTAAGCTAGAACGAACGGTTTAGTCAGCATGACAAAATATCTATGGAAAAATCAGGTTCTTCTGGAAATACACTTAAATCATGATAATTCCCGAACCATCAATTTTCGGATTATACACATGGGGTCAATTCGATGCGTATCGAGGTTCTCTATCACCCTGCTTCGTTTGGTCCATCCTTAATGAATCACCCTGTATAATTATCCCTCTACCAGATACAAAATTTATATCTTATACGTCTGGTAATGTTGCAAGCTCTGTGTGGTTAACGACGAAGTAAAAGTAAAGACTAAAGACCACGTACCGTCTCTTAGGTATCTCACCGCTGATTCGTTCTTGAAACCACTCGGAGTCTTTCATCTAAAATACGATAAGACAAGCACCCATAATATTATGTGGTGACTACACTAGCTCTTAATACAAATCTCCAGGATGAAACTTGCGAGCACAAACACACGATGAGCGCAGCGATGAAGCAAATCAATATTATATTATATTAGGTCGAATCATTTGCAAAACACTCAAACAGTATTGGAATACGATTTGAATGAACAAAACCAAGAACTACTTTTGGTAGAATGATGGAATATTTAATGTGGAAACCTGCAAGACGTGGGTTCCAATTCAACATCCGTAACTTGGAGAGTCTACGACAATCCATCTTAGGGGAATTTAAAGATAATAGTCAATAGGTCAGTCAGACCAAGAAGGCGCGCGCAAGACTCAATACCGACTTCTCTTAAATGTAAAAAGTGCAAGTGACATCACTAAAAGGAGACGTGATGCCAAATAAAGTTTGTGGAAAACCAGTTCATGAATGATACAGTGACAAATTGTTGAAGAACGTTGGGTAATTTAACAGCCCTCGGTACGGCTCTGGCAATTGCCAATTTTCTTCTTAACTTCCTAAAGCTTTAATTAAAAATCTGGAAGTCCGTAACAAAGAAAATTTAAATTTTTTAAATATTGCCTTTGCTCGATCGCAAAATACTTGGCAAACAAGAAATTCAATTTTCTTCGAGTTAATTTTCATTTCCTAAATAAATTATCGAGTAAATGAAAATTCCAAAACATAATTAATATTACTATTATTAGAAGGTATAATAAAGGGAGGTTTCTTTATTTTACCAAAGTGGCATAAGTAAATTCTACATTTTCTACTCGAAAACTCGCAAACTAAACTGCAAACTGGTTGCCTGAAACCTAAAACTAAAGGTAATTTAGTTTCGCGAAATTGCATAATATTGTACTCGGTTTGCAATGTAAATGTACGACATTTGGTATTTGTTTAAGGAAAAAAGTTTAGTACTTTTGTAGCTGGTAGCTGTGCAAGTACATTTTGTTTTAAACGGTTCATAAAGCTCACGACTTTTTTCATGTACGATGCTTTTGTAACGTCCGCATTTTTTCACCCTATAAAGCACCATCTACTCCCAAAAATTGGGAAAGAAATAGCAAGCGGTCGAAAAAGGCGCTAGTCACTACAGTGCATCGTTTATAAATGCCAACAACTGTAGTTTTTGAGTTATAAGCGCTGAACCGATTGGCCTATTTTGGAATTTTAATCAAACTTTAACGCGTTCTAGCGCCTAAGCCGCTCGTCCGATTTAAGAAACTAAGACAACATATTTTATAGGAAATTTAATGAGTTTTATTTTTGTATAGATACACTTTTTTCTAAAAGTGCGTATTAGTTTTAGAGTTACAAGCGAGAATTGAAAATCACTCTTTTTTGTTAAAAAAAAGTGATTTTGGAGTTTTTATCAAACTTTAACGCACTCTAGCACCTGAACTGTTTGTCTTATGTAAAAATCCTAAGAGATGTAACTTGAAGAAAATTTGTTGTAGTTTATTTTTAATAGAAAAATATTCTTTAAAAGTGCGCAGCTTTAAGTTATAAACGCGAGAAACTGAAAAAAGAACAAAACCCACTTTTCTCGAGTCGCCCCCAAGTTAAAACTACTACTACTTAGGAGTAGCAAACGGTGGCTTTTATTACTGATTTGCAATGTTCTTTCAGCTTCTGCATTGACAAATGCATTCAGCATTTGCATGCTGACCCCCGAACCATTAGTAAAATACATACCTATTTATAAGCCAGATCTCGAGCCAGTCTTATTTTTCATAAATTCGACGTCGCTCGCCATTTTTATTAGGTCAAATATATGACGTTGCTCTTTTTAAAATTATTTTCCTCTTGTAAAAGTTTACAACTTCCAATAGTTGTAATAAAATTTGAAGCTGGAAATGGGAATTGAAATAAAATAAAGATTCAATCTCGTGACTACTCACTAGCTATAAATTTTTAGGAAAGAGTTTACCATAAAAATAGGCTATTAATGAAAGCTAACCTAATAAAGTAAAGTTTGATAATAATGACTGAAAGTTAGTGCCTGGAAACGTTATCGACCACTAAACTAATAAGGTCTCTCCTTAATAATAAGTATCGATATTATCTTTCATATAACCCATCACGCAAATTTAAGATGAAGTTGGTTATTAAATGGCTTTTTCTCATCAACCTTTAGGCTAATCAATACAGCATCATCAACATCCCGATTATTACTATTATTATTACATTTCCACATCGCTCGGATCACGACGAGATATTGAAAATTCTAACAAAACATTACTTTTAAGTCTCTACAAACTAATTTTACCAAGAAGACCTTGCTCGAAATTTTATTTCCATTTGACGAAACAATTCGCCTCATTTACGCATTGAAGTGCGCCGCTTAAACAAGTGAAAGAGGTATTCTATTTAGGACACTAAAAACACGGTTTCTTATTACTCTACTAGCATAGAGAGTTTAAGCCTTTGAGTAAGTCCTTTCGACCGCAACTAAAAGCTCTAAAAGCTAAATAGAACATTTCAGTAATAAAGTGCAGTCGTGTCATTTAAGCTTCACTTTCTTGCCGCCATTGCGTGGTAATTAATTTAATTAGCAATTAGCAGTAACTAGCAGTAAAGAGATTTGAATGGTTTCTCAAGAAATACCGACTAAATTAAACATTCTCAAAATTGAATATAAGAGTAATATAAGAATATAATAGTTGGTTGGATGATTCAGGCGATTCAGGTCTTCAAGAGGATTGTTCCTAATATGGCATGGCCCTAATATATAATTACAGGTCAGAATGAACGGCTTAACGTGAACTCACACTAAGAAAAGCGCTATAGTCAAATAGTCATCATTGAGAATGAGAAGCAGAATGCACACACAAAAAGAGGAAGAGAGATAGCACAGATAAAAAACCATACGGGCAAGCAACCATAAGTTTAGATGATACAACACCACCATACCAATAGTTAGAGTAACATACATATAACTCTGTGCCTAATCCGAACTCAAGCACGTACGGTCTAAGGAGGTCTTGGTTTAATCGCCCAACTACGTAGATGAGGTACCACTTTCCTCAGGGAACCAGACGAGCCCCCGTTGAATTTCAGCTTTATCACCGTAATCATCAAGCTCTGTGGGGGTGGAGCCTCTTTTCGGAGACTCGTGGAGTCGATAATGAAACCAGTAAAGCATGTTCTATTTTCCAGAGATGAGGACTCCGTAACAAGAACCTTTTCCAAAAACCCTAACTACTATAATAAGTGTCCAAAGAGGGTCCTACACATAAGATAATGCAGTGAAGAAAACGAATCTTCCCAACACACGAGGATATCCAGCTTTTGCGATACCGATACAGTACGCTGGGTTTTGCTTATCCTGAAGCAGTGAAAATTCCTACAAAGGATCCACCCGAGCAGGTTTGTAGCTTTTTGTGAAGAAACAGAGCTATGTGTTCATTTTTCTGCATTGCATGGGTAATATGGGTAATATTGGAACATACCACAATCTAGAAGTTCGAGGTTTAGACAGTAAAGAAACAAGGGTTTTTCCTTGTTTTAACAAAGACCTGCCACCTGCCAGAGAATAGGCAAGACTTTTTTTAAATTTTCAAGGGCGCCAGGTAGTCGAGCAAATCGAGCATTCAGTTTAAAATTCGAAGGAACTTGCCTGGCACTTCTAGATGCAGTCGCAAGACGCAAGGACTAACACTAAAGCACCTAAAGCTGTTGTACGTCCCGTCTATAATGACTATTAGAGCAATCGCACATGGCATTTTGAAATTTTACTTTTAAGTTCTTTGTTTCATTGCACTGACAGATTAGGAAATTCGATTCACATATTAGTAAAAGCGTTCGATAGAAGTAGTCGATCCATAGCTCTCGTTCATGCGGGCTCGTTATAAGAAATGAACGAAAACGGCCGCGGGGCCATCAGAGACCATTGTAACTTTTCGGCCTACAATTTAAAGAATTTATCTGATAAGTTTAGTTAATTTCCAATAAAAGCACATTTTGGATCGTTTGGAAGTCGGTGGTTGCCTGATATGTGGCACAATTCGAAACTTCGAAATGAACTTTTCCAAATTACTATTATCGTAAATAGTTTTGCTTCCGAAAATATTAAAATAGTTTGTAGGGGTCTCGTAATTTAATATAAGGGTTTGACTCGGTCGGCTATAGCGTGTCACTTAAACATTTAAGTCCAATCATAATTGTATATTGTATGTACCGTAGTAGGTCTACACATTTCCAACATAACGCCTCTTAATCTACGTTGGGCTCTGCAGATACGCTTTGAGAAGTGGTTATGTGTATTAAAGGTATTACTTCCGAAATTAACCGGTAGTCGGTGTAACTATAATACAGGATGTTTATTAAACAGATTATGTTGCGAGTGTGTACGTTAATCGTATCTTGTGGCTTGTGGAGAATATTAACCTAAATTTTAATTCCTCTGAGATCGATAATCGCGTTTTAGAATGTAAATAAAATTGTGGTTCTCACGATGAAACTTTCCTCTCCACTAAACTGAAAGTGTAAGAAATGAGCTTCCATTTTTCATCGAAGATGATCTGTGTTAGCTACTGCGGAAAGGCTCGGCCCAACGAATCTTCTGATTGATTTAGTTCATCCACACCACTTTGTGTTTTTTTTATCTTCCTCCATCGAAAAGGTTACACAGAGCCGATTTATCTTCGACATATGAGACTCATAAGGAGCATCATAAAAATTAACAAATTTAATCCATTGATGAACGGTATAATCGTCTTCGCAACTGACAAATGTTTATGTTTATTGTCGGTAAAGACCGGTAAATAAAACGATAAAACAAGCAAAATCAAAGTACAGCAGCTTACGAATTTTTTGGTATAACCCTCGTATCAACAAGGTATTGATTTTGTGTCCTGCAGATAAGTTAAGAAAAATTGATTGTAAGCAAAGAAATACTATAAGTAAAAAAGAAAAAGTTATAACATAACGTTAGTGGACAACCTGGACGTAAAATTGAGGAGTTCGCTTCTGTAAGCACGTAGATATGACCACAGCTGTTGAATGCAGAACACGGCGTTTATGCCTACGACAGCATAACCTAATTCGACTCTTCAGCTTGCCGAGTCGACAGATAAACTTAATCCTTTCATAAAAGTAGTTCGATACGAGTTAGATAAAGTATACCTAATAGTGAAGAGACGCAAGAGAAGCAGCCCTTACACGTATAAGGAAATATCAACATTTTAGTAAATACGGCACGAACGACATCATTTCATAATGAATTTTGACGCCGCAGATAAAAAAGAGTACGATTCATTTGACATTTGAAGCGTTCGAGCTTTTATATGCAGATCACACAGCCGACTTTATCTTACATCAAGACGGGATGGAAGACGACATCTGCGCGTGTGACAGAACTAATAAAGAACCGAATAGCTTTGTAGATTTAGTCCTATGCAAATAGCGTTTTCACACCTGCCTTCCGAGCTTTCAACTTTCTTAAAGATTCCAAAATGTTTTGCCGAAAGCTCGTCACCTATTCCGACGCATGTTTAGTACCTACTTCGAAAAAATAATTTGGTCTACTCTGATGACGAAGAGGCATACCATTGGGACTTGGGACTATTACATTTCCATTTAATACTAATAATATTCCAGGCTCTCCTTCCACACTTTTGTAACAATTATTTGTAACTTGACCCAAAAATATATTTTTCACGAACGCCTTTCGACAATTTCCACCAATTATGTAGAACATCCGAATGTAGAAACGGAGCATATGGTGGTTGTCTTTTAGTAATGTCGATATACGTACTATGCCAACCATAACCTACAAATGTTAATCGAACGTTTTAATAAGCGAGGACGCGCATGTGCGACGTCAGCAGCTATTCTTTCAACTTGATATATTTCTTGTATATTTTAAAATCATCATTTTCTGTTCGTGTAAAAGCATTTTGAAGTTATAGGAAAACAAATGACCAGTTGTGCAACATTTTTAAAATATAAGTAACTGAGGAACTGGATAAATTTTACCTTTAACATTTGAAACTTTTAGTAATAAAATTGAAAACATTTACAAGTGTAGATCATTATAATAATATATACAAGGCGTTTCGTAAATTAAACAAGTTGGAGTTTTAGATCCAGTTCCCAAAAAAAACTTTCAAATGAAGGCTCGGATATTTTAATTTAAAGTGATAAGAGCATCATCTCAACCCAAACTCATCAGGGTAAAATAAGTACAAAATTGTCTACTTTTGAGAGGAGAAGAATACAGAATAGCTCTCGTCCTACTCAACAGCAGCCACAGATTTGAGAGATATACACTCGGATCCAACGAGAAGATTGATAACCATGGCTTAAATCAAATGGTTGATTTATTTTCTATTAACCATCGTTCAAGTCTTGGTTCTTTCATGTGTTTTTTTATAGAGGCTTCGTCGTACTACCAGAGTTGTCTATACTAAACGTTTCTTCCAAGAAAGTTTTGAGAAAACTGGGAGAACCGCCGTTTTTTAACGGCACCATTAAGATGTAGGTACATCTCTATTTATGCCGGAACAGTCAAAGAGACATTTTTGGCATATAATTTATTTGTGTGTCTTAAGAAACTTGAAGGCTCTACCCACGAGTTTTACCCATACAGTGCAAATTGAATTAACTGACAAGTCTCAAATTCAAAAGGATCCTTTACAACCTACGCTTTCTACTAATTTACTATAAACAGAACCGCGGAAGTTTCTGGTAGTCCTCGCCATACTGGCGAAAAACGTTTGGGTAAACTGATACAAAAGGCAATTAATTAAATTTGTATATATATATTGAGAAAATCGCTGGAAGGTATGCGAGCCAGTTAAGTCAATTAATTATACTTAGTATCGATTGTTCGGGAACTAATAGGCAAACAAATAAAAGATTTGTGATGGAACTTGAATGGGTGATGAGATTACGATACCAATTCATAAATATCAGTTGAAATTAAATTATTGTAAAGAGCTTTTCGTTCTCGGTTTCATTTTCAATTTTAAATCAAAGGGGGCCCTAAAATATTCGTATTCGATATAAATATAAACAAAATATTAATTAATTTAAAACAAGAATGAAATTATTACCTGTGTCGGTCGCCGTGGTGACCCGTGGTGGCGGCGCCAGGTCTAAAAGGGGGTGAACCCCCCTTACCCCGCCTACCACATTGGCCCTCCGAGATTTCCTAAAAACAAAACAAAGAAATTAGAATCGTTAAAAGAATTACAACATTTATTACATTCCCCTTAACGATTAATGCGATGCTTACTCAAATCGCTCAAAACAAGAGAGAACATCGTATATAATTTAATCAAAGCCCCGAGTTGAAGGGCAAAAAAAATGTATCATTTTAGGGACACCTGATGCACAAATTAATACCTTTGTGGGTATACCGTACGTAACAAACATCGCAAAATTAATAATTACAATTTACAAAAACATTCGGCGGTTTAACCGCACTGGACGGATTTAATTCAATACCAGAGGTAAGTCACAAAGTCACCGATTTGCTTCACATTCAAATAGTAGATAATTTTCAATTTTATGTAAATTGTAAAGTAGACGAGATGCAATTTGAATAGGTAGTACATCGAAGTTATATCGCAGTTTTAAGGTTCTATAAAAAGTAGCTCTACTATACTGGGCTTTAGAAGCAATTTATAAAATGACTTCGCTGACAAATAATAAAATGATATTCCATTAAAATAATAACCAGCATTTTCTACTCGCATAAAACGAATATGTAACTTCTACGTGTACATTAGGTATTATAAATTTGTAGGCTAAAATCGTGTGGGATAACTATTAAATGGGTCACCGTTAAAATCCCGCGTATATAAAGGTGACGTTATACTTAACGATTTATGATATAACACACGGATGAAGAACGAACATTTCTCTTCCAGTTTAATTATTCTCTTATACAAGGTACACGCTGGGTAAAATCTCGTTACTGGATGTAAATAGTAAAAATATGGGCGGGTCCAGAAGGATCTGAGCAAAATATTTTAAAAGAAACGTAAATTTATTTAACCAATTGTTAAATACCGAAACATAAGTAGTATACCGTAGTGGTGGAAATAATAAATTAATAAAGATTAAAGAATAAAAACATTTGATTTAAATATACAGGGTGTCCATTTCGAAAATATGGTCATCGGTAATGCTGCAGACTCGCTGCCACTAGGGCTGGGAATTGTATTAACGATATTTAAAAAATATATATCGATATATCGATATTCCGATATATCGATATTTCAATATATCGATATTTCGATATTTTGATATATCGAAAATATCGATATTTTTTTAAATATCGACATTGTTTAATATCGCCCAGCCCTAACCTGTACCTGTACGATGGTCCAGAAATTTCGTTATCGGATTGCCTTGCTTCCTTGTCGGCTAGCAAAATTTTTCAGTCTGCTATCAAAATAATCCGCACGGCAACGACATGTTTGGTGTTACCGTGAAAATGCGTGCTGTATTAGGCTGTACGCAGCTAATTCCATTCTATTCCACACCAAATAATATACTGCCTGACCAGTTAGTTTTATTTAAAACCATTCCAATTACGTAGTTTTCCAGGTTTCCTGATATTTAATATTCCGATATACCTATCGATATTCCGATATATCGATATTCCGATATATCGATATTTCGATATATCGAATATATCGATATTTTTTTAAATATCGATAATATCGACATTTTTTTAATATCGCCCTGCCCTAGCTGCCACATACGAAGCAAAGTTCCATCTACTCGAATAGTATACTTGATGATGACGGAATCAAGCGCAGCTACGGATCTAAAAATGCTACTTTAATGGTAGTCCCTACCTATTAATAATTATAGTTTATTTTATTATATGTATAATGGGTGTTGAAAAAAAGAGTTAACGTACTCAATTTTTGTTTAACGACAAAAAATGTTTTATGTTTATTCTTTAACCCATTCTGTTGCCACCCGGTAGTATATCGAGAACGATTTGTCTGATAATTTTGACATTTTACCCGTATTTGCTATTCAGCATCTTGAGTGAGGATGTTGCATTAAAAATTGCGTGGTGTAAATAAAGAAAAAGGAAGAGATATAAGAAAATCAATGAAATAATTTCCATACTTTTCAAAAGACGCAACATATAAGGTAGTTATGTTGTACTACTATTCGATATGTTCCATAACCAGAAAAAACTAGAAACTATTTTGCTTTACCTTCTTTTTCTACTTTTAACCATAATATATCTTTCTGTCTTCAAACCTTCTTGGTAAACAATATCCTTTTCCGATATATGGATTTGTTCTACTCCGTATTAAGTGCTTTCAAAATACTAACGTTACGTTATACAAATCTTCACTCGGATATTTTGCAGTATGGTAAATAGAAACAACAATTAACATTATTTATCATAGCTCAAGGATGACTTAACAAACATTTCATTATTGTCGTGACCTACTCCAACATACAATCAAGGATACAATGTGATAACTGCACTGTTGGTTGCATAATCATCGGGCGACAATTATCACGCTCTTATACCTTGAACAATGAAAATCAAAGCCTTCTGTGGTGTTCACTGAATTATACACCAATTACTATAATTACTTTATTCACTACTGCTATCGATGCCTTCTCTACCCATTCATTGCATAGTAATAAATACTAATGATATACAAGGTGTTTCTGAAAGAATGGGTTACAGTATAGTCATATCGTATTGTCACAGTTTTTTAATCGTTATTTGCGCTAGTAGGGCTAGTATAAAGAAGAAGATTAGGGTCAACTTTTTACGTTCAACTGTCCCCTTATATTCCCAGGGCTTATATTGCACAGTTTTGTACGAGAGCCTGATGATATTCGTTTTTCAGCATTTTTGTGATTATAGGTTCGGGGCACGCATCCCCTCCAAGTCCCCCAAAATCGATCTCCCTTTGTATTGTCCATCTAATAGGGTAGGGAAAAAGGGGGCGCGTAATAAGTTCTAAAGCTTTTATGTCCTGTCAGGAATTGGGTGAGGTGGTAGTTGACTTCGTCGCGGATTCCTTCGACCTCGACATTCCATATTACTCTTTTGATCCAAGAAGTTTGTCTGGCCCATCTGAAACCAACTAACCTAACCTAAAGTAAATACATCTATACATATAGGATAATGTTGTACGGGCCTCGAACTACTATCTAATTAAAGAGAAGACTGTGCTCCTCTTTTTTTATTTAAAAATAATTTCGGAAACAACGTTTCGAGATCTAGAGAAGAAACTCAAATTAATAATTCTTCCTCCCGACTTTTAGAATTAAATAGTACCCGCCATATTTGTACGATATATGTCACATTAATTATTTAAAATGGCGTCGTTTGTTTTAAAAAGACGCCATATTTTTATTCGGTCGCATTTATTTAATTAAAAAGATAATAACGCCTCTATCATAAAAAATAAATTTACGAATATAACATATATAATGAACTCGTTCAAGTTCAACTCGAAAATTTGTGCGTGTAGATAAGATCTTAATATTTTAAGAGAAGAAAAAAAAACATGTAACTTACCAATAGCGTAAGTAGTTAATGACGACATTCCATTTACATGCAACGGCCGAAGTAATCCATCGCCAAAGCACTCTCAAAATGTAATTAACCAGCACTTACGTTTATTTTATAAAACACAATGCACAGAAATTTAAAAACATAATTAGCTCGTTTTTGGTGAAGTTAACTCCTTTAGAAGTTAACGCTTAATTACGCGATTTTGTAAAAATTAATTATTCGCATTTCACTCATTTTATTTTATACGGCAATTCTAAAAAGAAATTTAAGGATTAATACCCAGTTAGAAATATATTTCTGAGTTGAAAAAGTATAGATAGAACTATCTAAGTGGCAACGCAGTTCTGTTACAAATAAGTAGTTCCTGGGAGCCCTAATTCAAATTTGTTTTTAAAAATTGCACCAGTAACCGTCCACAGCCTGCCGCTTTGAATCACGCACACTGTATCATACACTGACCAGCTACTTAGGATTCATTTCGATACCAATCGCTCGTTTCGATAATAGCTCCGTTCAACCACATACTGTTCGCATTGCACGTCAAGTACCTCGACAATAATGGCTTTAAATTATTTCGAGACAATTGAACATAAAGAATAATTAAATTAAATTTATTAACAAGTTTGTAAATAAATAAATAACAAACTATTCGCGTGATAAAATATTTTAAATTTTGAATTTGAAACGGAGCTCTGAAATATTTACCTACGAACGTGCACTTCAGTTATTGATCAAATTTTATGCTTTGTTAGCGAACCTGACGTATTTAATTTAACTGACTCTGCACTATTAACTACTGAAACAATTAAATTTTCAGCCTCGTTTCGAGTATATTGAAATTTTATGTAATTTAAACGTAACATTGTTGCAAAATGCTCCCAACAAAACAATACTCGCGCCCTAAGTCGGTATACTTTAGTAGGTAGAAGTTATTATTTTGACTAAACAGGAATATTGTTTTCAAAATATTAATTAAAACGATTAATAATATACATCTACTACGTTATTTAACAATTAGGTTATTGCGAGGTTATACGGCCAGTTTGGTAAAAGTGCTTTAGGGCAGTTAAATTGAAATAAGCAAACAATCTGCCCAACTCTTGGGCCAACTCCCGACAAACTCAAAACTTAAAGTAGTAAAATTACCTTAGAACGGATCCTTGGGGTGTTTGAACGTTAGAAGTATATCGGAAATGTAATATGGGCTTATAGACTATATAGAGTAAGTGCTCCATAATACAATCAGTTAATATCTTTTTCACGAACTGTTACTGTTAACTGAAGTAGACGAAAACTGACTTATTAAAAAGTCGTGTCCTTGTGCAAAATAAAATACTATTACCATAGAGCAGCGATGATGGCGAACCTATGACCCGCGGGTCATAGACTGACCCACGAGACAATTTTTAATGACCCACGAGCATGTTCGCGAAGTCTAAGCTAAAGTTTTATAACTAAAAGAAAATCAGACAAAAAAAAATAACCCAAATTTTCATCCCTTGTTTTTGTGAAACTTTATCTTTGGAGATACTACCAATGGCTATTAAAATTCCGGAACTTCGTTTTTAGGCCGTTTGACCTTGAACAATCAAAAATTTTCGCCTGCGGCGCTGCAAATAATGTACCCACGGCTTCATATTTAAAAAATAAAATTGAGAGCTTGACCCACCACCAAAAAAGGTTCGCCATCGCTGCCATAGAGTGATAGAGAATGTAATGATCTCGAGTTCTCGAGAGGCATAATTTTTGAGTTAGTGGTTAAAATAACAAAGAAAAAACTATAGTTATTGTTGGAAATGACTCCTTCAGACTTCAGCTACAATAAAAAATATAAAAGCTTGTAAATGTCCAGAGAATCTCCCCCCCAACAAATTTCGTTCTTATAGTTCTTCTGTACGTACAAGGTCTTTCACACTCACACCCTATTATAATCTAATCAAATAAATAATAATATGAAAGTTCATCGCAATGATACGTAGATGTGTATTATTTAAATTTCTCGAATTTTTGAGAACGAAACTTGGTTAATTCGATTTGAACTTTTTCTCTCCCATCTCCCATTGTGACTATGGAGTAACCGATGTAACGTGTAACTCGATTCCACCATAAAGTGTGTGAAAATTCATTATTTACATATTCGTCATGATGCGGGATTTATTTGATAAAAAATACCCAGTCTTTCGTGGAATTTCATTGAACTGATCCTCTTCAAAACCATTTTAATATTTAATATTATGATGTGTAGTATTTTAACCCAATTCCTAAAGGAAAGAAACTAGTACCTCTGGTACCTACTCTTTGTTTTGAGCCCTTCGAAAATTCTCTCTTTTCCCTGGAACGTTTCTATCTCAAATTTCGTATTTAATTTAGATAATTTTTAATAAATAGCCTTAGAGGTCCTTGTTACTATTATTTATGTTCCTTTCTACCCTGCTCTCCAGCTAACGTCACAAAGTCGCTTCGAAATAGTCTGGAACGGAGTATATCGTAGCATTCTGCATTAGTAAATATGGGTGGTGATTAAAATAATAAAGAGTCATTTCAGCACATCGCAACAAATAGCATCAAAGCCATGATGCAGAGACAATAGCAAAATCAAAATATTAGTAAAAAATATACAGGACGTTGCAATTACAATATTACAAATATAGAGAATTTGTAAAACCGAAAGCCATTTTGTTCGACATACAAAAACGCAGAAAAATATTAAAAAATATACCGGGAGGAGCATTAATAAAGAAATAATCAAATAGATGGATTTAAAAGAGAAACGAAAATTAGAATACTTCAAAAAAGGCTGCTTTCAGATCAATAAAACACGTGTAATATATACAGATTGTTCACAACTTTAATAAATTATGGAGATAAAAAGGAACCTTTCATGCAGAGATTAGGAAGATCGCAAGATCTCAATGAAATCCTAGAAATATCGACAGAAGGGTATCTTTTAGACATTTAAAAACTCTACAGGTTATAAAACTGTTGTTGCACTTCATGTAAAGAATAAAACTAACAACAAACACTTAAACTTAAAATCATCAACGAAAATAAAACGCCTTTTTCATGGAGAGGTGAGTAGGATGTTAATGCAAGCCTAATGGGAGCCAATTTTTCATAATCGCGTCTTCCTAGCGAAAATACTGATTTCCCTTTCCCGTGAGAAATAACACGAAATGTACTGAGTGGTCCACTTAAAATTATAAAAATAAAGAGACACATCGATGCATAGGAGAGTAAGGTATAGTATTCTATTACATAGTCAATTATCACATTAAAAAGACAGGAAGAGGTGCAGATGTATAAAAGCCTAACTAGAAAAACTATCGACAAATATACAGGGCCTTTAAGTGATCGAGATATAAAGCTATTTTCATGCAGAGATGGAGTAGTAACATTGTAATCTTAACTACAAGAAAATTTTTCAAAGAAAGCGTCTTTCCGACTTATAAAAGCAGAATTTTTTTGTTCTAAGTAACTGTACCTATACCTATATAAGGAATGCCCAACAAATACACAGGGTGTTGCGTTGAAAATAATTCGAGTAGTTTGGATTTTAGATCCGAAACAAAAACAACTCTTTTATGATTTTATTATTTCTCGACCTTTCATTATACAGGACGTTCTGTTTGAAAGCTTTCGAAAGATCGATTTGAGTTTAGTGACGCAATTTAATTAATTTAATTAACGGCGACAATGGCAAAGAGAGTTCTGCGGCAATTCCACTTTCAATTAAACTCTAGATAATGCGTTAGTTAAAAATTTTTATTTTGCAATAAACCAAAACCTAGTTCGCAACAACTACATATTTCATAAAATCCCATTATGAAGAAAGTAGAGTAATCCATTGAATATTAAATACAAAATTATTAGTTGTACCTTCCGATAAAATTGAAATTCTATTGTTGTTTCGCTACTTTTAACGCTAATTTATTATTGCATGTGCAGAATGTGCACATAATATCAAACTGCAAGTTGCATTTTATATCGAATTTTTCTAATAAAAATTTACCGAAGTTGCAACTTCGGTAAAATAACCAACCCAATTATCATTATTTTGCTTTATTTACAGTCGAATGTACGACGGTTTCAAACAAAAGTTTCAATTTATGAAAAATTCAGTTATTATCATTAATTAACACTTTTTATTGATTGGATTTTACAGGGTTGTCCAGAAGTGCTGGTTCTGATGTAAAGTCGAGTGCGATCGAAGATAATAAGATATCAACAAATTTTCCGATTTTCGTGGGAAAAACACGCCTCAACAGTTATACGTATCTATAGGTATAGCCCCATTTTAAATAATGAGAATTTGACATGAAAAATTCATGGCTATAGAAACACGAATCAATTTATTCTCAAAAATTCAGTTCTCGAAATGAGGTGATTAATAACATTTTTCCGCTTAATCGCGGTGTAGTTAGGTAGTAGGTAAAAAAGAATTTTGGATTTGGATGCGTTTTCTCATGTGTATCACTCGTTTTAAATTAAGGAACATTTCGAGTTTTGCTTCTTTTTCAAAGAGTTTTGTTTTTGTTTTTTTTTAAAAAAGGCCTTTAGAACTCGCACCTATAAATTTATGTAGAAAAGTGGGCAGGGGCGATCGAGTGTAAAGTACGACTTCCGTTTGAGAAACTTCTAAAATTAAGTTTTAATTTCAAAAATCTCGCACTGGAAAAGTTGGAGGAAAAAAAGAAAAATTGCGCAATAAATAAGTTAATTTTAACAGTTTTTAGGGTGCTTAAAATAATTTTTTTTTAAACTTCGAGTCGCTTAAAAGTGTACTAGATTAAGGTAAAAAATTGGGTCGATTATGTTACCTTATCAAATTTTTAAATCCGTGCCAAAATATTAGCAATAATTTATTGATCGTTTCATATTTCGAAAAGTCCACTAGATGACCATGTAATAGCACTAGAGACGAACTAATTTTTTTTCACTATGGAGCACTTTCCGTAATCACAGCAAATGTAGATATTTAGAACACAAAATGTCGCACTACTTTACGGGCGTTAATTTTAAACGTTTAAGATAAACCCCCAAATTTTTTTAGAACCGTTCTATAAGTAGAACGACCGTAAATTTCCTACAATTAAGGCTTAAATTTTCCCTTTCGTTCTCCCCATATTTCGTACTCGAAATTATATTTTTATGTTTGAACGTTTACATATGGTTTTCTCGAAATGAAAAATATTAATTTTATAATGTTGGAATCGAAATGAAGTAATCGTGATGCAATTAAAAATGACGTCAAAGAATATGTGTCAGTTAATTTATTTTCACTAAACAGTTATGATTTTAACACACTGTAAACGTATACGCCTAAACGACTACAGCAAAATGGCGAAGCTGCGCTGCCACCGAAAAGCTCCACAAAACATTAAATTATTACAAAAAACACAAACTGCAAATCGTTTTAAAATATTAATTAATTAATTAAAAACAAAATCGATTTGTAATTTTAACTTCAACATTGAAAAAATTGACAATCGGCCCTATTATGTACCTATCATCCACCTTCATATTTTCACATATACGCACGAATTTTAACGATTTTTCGTCTTAATAACAACTCATAATAACAAATTTAAGTGTAATGTGCACTATTTTAGATGCACGCTAATTACGAATTGGCATTTAATCGGATTTTTTGGTCAAAACATAAACATAATTGTATAAATACCCGAACTAGTATGCCTACTGCACGACATACATAAGTTCCACTAAGGGTAGAAACGACGGACGTCGCTTTTCGCTAAACTAGGGAGGGGAGTTCGTTGACCATTTCCTATAATACACACGAAAACATTAACTACAAATAATTAACCGACATATAAGAGACCAAAAGGAGCAATTGGACAATTAAAAAAATTACTTTTAGGAAAATTATCAGAGCGAATGGCAAGACAAACAAGGGGCTATGATGGAACCGAAAAATGCCATATATTAAAAGAAATCTTTGCTTAATTGTGAAGAAAATGTGGACTCGGGAAAAACAGAAGAGAACAACTAATGACCCTGATATGAATGAAAGCCTGGGAGCCTGCGATAGGCGGGGGTCTGACTACGTCGTTGAGAAAACAAAAAGAGTAGGTAATACCTATCGATAAGAGCTTCCAAACTTGCTAAATTGCAAATTTAATCTGCGACAATTAAAAAATTTTAAACAGTCCCATTTTGTTCATTGTCTCTAATAATAGTGGTAGGATATCGGGGCTTTTAAAGTCCCTATGACATTTTGGAAGAAATTCGTAAATATGCCCAAAACTTCTCCATACATTAGGCCATATACAGTTACTATTTTAATACTTAAAATGGTGGAAGAGATGCTCGTTAAGACTCAAGTTTCATTGATAGCCCCGCTAAAAATGTAATATTTTCTCCTCCCTTTCTAAAAATAAAATTTCTACCCTATTATAGTATATCAGCCTAAATTTGGCTCTTTATTTAAGTACTCGTGAAGTACCAACTTATGACGCCCGATGTATCTACATCAAAATAAACATGTGCAGTAGAAAATAATTTGGTGAAGATAAACGTCGCGATGCAAACGTCGGTACAATTGCTCGCTCTAGCGGGCGTCGTTAAAACTAAAAACAAAGCAGCGCGCGTTTCTAGCGTCAATATGAAATGCGTTTGCGCTCTTACATTTCGTTGTAAAATGTAGACCAAATTCAAACTACAAATTACAAAAGATGATGTTTATTAACATCTATAGAGGATTTGCTTAATTTTTATTTACGCAAATCGAACACGTTAATTTAATTTCAAGTTTTTGACCATCCGATGTTATTTTTATTTTTCGGTCGTTTAACGAAAAAGCAAACTCACACGTGAACGACTTTTTGTATAAATGAAAACTAGGGCATAGTTTTTAATCAAAATTAGCCGAGAAGTTAATAAACATCATGAAACTATTTAATTAATGACCCTAATAATTGTGATGCGATGGGATTAATCGTAATCGTGACCTAAACACTCAAAACCCCTTTATATTTAAGACACATTCATTAGCCTTATATTAGTCATTATGATATTAGTACCCCATTTTTGCTCTTGAGGACGGACCTTAAGTTTTATAATAAGTAATTTCATTTAATTTAAATTAATTGTTGAATTAGTAATTTAATTATGTCAATTTGAACTGGTTTTACTCGCAAAACACGAATATATACAAGGCGGCTCGTTGGTCTAGGGGTATGATTCTCGCTTTGGGTGCGAGAGGTCCCGGGTTCAAATCCCGGACGAGCCCAGTTTTTGTTTTCTTTCTCAATTTTGTGGATTTAGATTACCTATTCTAATTCTACATATTATGAAGAATAAAAACTTTTTTTTTGTTAACTTCTTCGTCTTTGAAAAAGTTATGAGCTAAAATTTTGTTTTATTTTTAAAATTTAATTGCTCTACTTTTCTGGTCCCCTGAACCCAAAAATTTAAAAAAATACATAAGTTTGAAAAAGTCCGTCTGTAGTAGTTAGGGGTGTGATGGAGCTGTGAAGTGAGGGCGCCTGTGTGTAGTAAAGGTGGTAATGCCTTAAAACAAAAACTACTGAAGCGATTTTGATAAAACTTAGTTTAGTGGCCCAATATCAGGGGATTATTTTGGTGGAGTTTCGGAAAATCTTTGGCCCATATTATTTTTTTATACTCAGTTATAAGTTAGTGCTTAGTGCGCATCAGCCACAATTAAAAAATACCTTTTCAAATGTTTTAATTCAAAATGGCGGTCAATATAACGATTATTCCATTTTCTAGTTGTCTTGTTATAACTTTGCAAATAAATATTATTATTATAAAAAATCTGAAAACAGGAATACATAGGCAAAATATAGGGCTTCAGTTTTGATATAGATTTCAAAATTGACTACTTTTAAAGAACCAAAGTTTTCTCTATTTTTGGATACTATGTTGTAGATATTGAAGTTCTTAATCAAAAGCCATTTGTTTGGTTTGCTCGATATGGCCAGAACCGGAGTTATGATTTTTTGAAGGTTAAAATTTAATAGATCTAATACGTTGTAAATGAACCCCAACATACACACATAAGTGAAAAAACTTTAAATGAGAAAATTTGTTTTCCACCGAGTGCCTCGGGAAACTATCTAACTAATTAACCCTAAATATTTAAAAATGTGTAAGTTAAAATTTAATAAAATTGTAATTTCTTTTGTAATTAAAATTTGAGATTGCAAGTTGGTGATACTATTTTCGTTGTTAAAAACTCCTGGTTAAACCGGAAATGAGCCAAAAGAAAGAGTTTTTGAAAAAATCCTCTACTTACATTAAATTTTTTATAAAATATTAAAAAATGATTTGTCTACATTTTATATTTTGACTTCCTGTTTAACCAGAAATGGGGGTTAACTTGATAAGGAGAGCTTCAGAGCATACTATTATAGTATTTGGTATCTACTATTTCCGATATCTTTTTTAATATTTTGCGAGCTTGTAGAATTAGTTTTCGAGTAGAAAAAAGTCCTGTTATTGGTTATTGCCACATCGGGCGTTTATCATAAAAAAAGCATACGCAGTTACGACTGCAGATTCTTTTCTTCTCAAAATACTTGCAATAACGTATGATGGTGCATAATATAAATCAAATAATTGTCAAACGTAGAGATCCACAAGCACAACAAATTCGATAGCTAAATCATAATAGAGCCCTAGAAATTTCGATGGGGTAAAGCGGTACAGTTACTATATATTAATATAAAGGAAATTAACATGTCAAGTTGTTGCGTATACTATATAGAGAGAGTATAAGAGCTCAATTTAGATATTTATGTAATAACTAAACGAAAATTTCGATAATAAAGTACAAAAAAATTTAAATATTACACAAAGAAAACTTGACACAATTAATTTGATGCATTTGCAAACTAAAAAAATTAATAACTACGCAAAATTGCCCTCGACTATTTCGTTCTTTTTAATTACATCGAGTGCAATCGCAGTTTAATTCAACCTACATTAAGCTATTTTAGTTGTGAAGTGACAAATTATTTTGTTTCTAATTACATAATTGAAAGAAATGAAATTTTTAGCGTTAATTGTGTTAATTAGTGTTCCGTTTTTAAACATTCAGGGATTTTACCTTAAAAATAATAATGAAGTGATAAATCGATTCGATACCGACCTCAAATTAGAAAAAAACAATTTTGTTCGAGAAAGAGCTCTTTTAAATGGTACTTCCAGTAGTAATTTAAAAAAAAAACTTAATATCCCGATTGGAGACGTATTAAGACTTTTTACAAAAACCCTCCAACGCAAACTACGCGAACGTGCACCTACTTCATCTAAAAATGCGGCCATTAATAAACTTTTAGAAATTTTAGAAAAATCCGATAAGTCGAGAAAGACTAGATCGGTTCCAAATAACATTCTCGTCGACGATCCCCAAACTCGTTCTGACAACGACTGGCCCGAATATACATCTAAAGCCGAATTTCAAGAGTACAAAATGATGGAAAGTCAGCACTTGAATTCGCTCAAACAAGAAATAAAAAAGTTGGACGAACTTTTACATTTGTTGCAAGACCAACAGAAAATTTTAACAATTTTGAACAATTCCGAAGACAAATCCAACGACGTTAACAACGAGAAACAATACTTGAAACTACTAAAGTTGGCTCACAACTTGAAATGCGATACAGGGTTGGATATCAGTAAGTATTCGAAAGAGTTGCGAGCAGAAAGTTCAGTTACGGAAGATTACGAGCCTAAAGTTAATCTGGGGGCAAATAAGGAAGTGTTGGCAAACCTAACCCGACAAATGATGGAATTGAAAGGACTTCTGCAAACTAAAAGTTCGCAAGATAAAGAAAACGAAAGATATTTACAAGAAACTTTGGAAAATCAAAAAAGAAAACTCGACGAACTCGAAGGTATTATCGAACGCATTCCAAATAACTTAAACGTTCAAACGAGTGCAAGAGACGAAACTACAAATCGTCCCGAAGTGGAATTGCGAAATAATATGGGTCAGTGGGTCGAACGAAGCCCAAACGATAAATCCGAAACTATTCCACCTCAAGAATTGGGACTCGAATCTAAACCGTGGATCGGAATCGCCAACGCACCGCTTCCAAATGGACAACGCGAATTCGGTATCGTCGGATCGCCACTTTTAGCACCACGCCGTAACCACCCGCTTGCCAAAAGTTGGGCTCCAAACTCGAGAAGCTCAAACTCCGATTATTATCCCGAATATTCGCACCTCTTGCGCATTTTGCAAGAAAACAAATCTAAACAAAACCCTTTAAAAGACCAAAGGGGCCCTCCGATTAAAATTCAACCCACCGTCAAAACAAAACCAAAAATGAGCAACGACGACGATGACCTGATGGAAAATTTGCAGAAACTTCTATTAGACCCATCGAATCGCGAGTCGAAAGCTAAAGCAAGTTTCAATTCTCAATCGGATATTGAAAAGCGTCTGTTGGAATTACAGAGGCAGTTGGAAATTTCGGAAAAATTTAATCAAATTGAAAACAAAATCGCCCAACTCAACGACGCCGAAACTAAAAGTTTGGACATCTCTTCGAGTAGCGATCAAGACTTAAGAGAACAAATCAAAAAGTTAAATGTACAACTTAAGAGATTAAACAAAAATAAAGTCGAAAGTAAAAGTTTCGACGACGACGATCTTAAAAGAGAATTGAAAAATCTTCAATTGAGAAACGAATTGAAGAGTTTACAATCGGCGATTGATAATTTGAAGCCTAAAGAACAGGACATCGGCAGTTTCGATAATAGTCAACAAAGTAAAGATGGGTCGTTTGAATTTCAAAGTATGTTGAGTCAGTTGATTAATTTAGACGACGACGGTAATCAACAGACGTCTCATTGGTCGGGGAGTCATTTGAGTCCGGCTCAAGTTCAGTACATCAAGCAAAAAATGAGAGGCTACGGCAACGGGCATAAAAGGCCCCATTCACAAGCGAGCGCCGGTACGTACGGGGTTCCAAATTACCCTTACGATAGTTTTTCTGGCGGAGGAGGACAATACGACGCTTTAAATAGTTTTTCGGAAGAGGGCGGTTATGGTAATGGTTTCGGTAGTGGAGGAAGTGCGTACGGTAACAAATATGGAGGTCAGGGTTACGCAACTTTTAATGGTATTTACGGTGAGTAGATGCAGAAAATTAGTCGATACGGAATTAAAATTTTACTTCAATTTTAGGACCTTACGCTAACGAGTTTGATCCGTATAGTTCTTCGAACGCCGTCCCTAGTCACCCGTATGGAAGGCCTTACTCCTCGTACAACTCGTACGAACTATCGAAGCATCAAAGTGTGCCTTACAATCCTTCGAGTTGGTCTCAGTATTCTCAAACACCCGGTAGACCTTACGAAAGTAATAGTAATCAGTATAAGCCCGGAGGTTATGGCCCAAATATTAAGCCTTATTCGAGCTACGATAATAATAGGAACCCGCACGATTATTTTGGAGTCGGTCAGTATGGAGCGAGTGGTCTCGATAACAAACCGAAAAGTCCCAACGAAATTTACAACGGTGGAAATGGTGGTGCAAATTATATTTCTGCCAAGCCTTACGACCAACAACAGTATAATAAAAATCCCAACGAGGGCGCACAAGCACAATATAACAGCAATCGCATAATTCAACCTTCGTATCCAATAACGAATCCAGATCCACCGCTTAACCCAGTCTTACCACCTAACCCTTACAATAAACAACACGGACCGACCCAAAATATTTTTTACGAGCCCCCAAACGAGCCACCAAATTCAAATCCATACCAACCTTCACAAGATAATCCGTCCTTTAACGTTCACAACATATTCGAACAATTGGCCTACGGTGGTGGACAAACCGAACCGAATAACAACAGTTTTCAAAACTATCAAAATTCCGAAGCGACTAGTTATAAAACATCAGTTAACGTTGATGCGGCAAATTCGGCTCAACCTTACGGAAATTCACAAGAAAGTCCTCCAACTAGCGGTGCGTATTCTCAACAACAAGTTGGAGACTTAAAAAGCCAAATTTACAACTTACAAAACGTAATTAACAATTTAAATCAACCCGATTACGTTCAAACTACCGGCGATAGAGAAACCGTTTATAAACTCGATAAACGAATTACAGATTTAAAGAGCGTCATCAATCAAATATCCGTAGATCCCAATTTTGGAGAGTATGGAGTTCCGAATCAACAACCGCCCCAACAACAACAACCGCCAAATTATCAAGGCCCCGAGGTGAACAACGTTCAACCACCTAACGAAAAACCAGATAAACCTAACGACCCGAACTATGCTCCTCCGATCCAAAGAAGTCTAATGCGTAGATCGCCTTTCGTGCCTCTAACCGATTTTAGCAAAGTCAACGACGCCATCAAAGCCACAGTTTTGCATCTGGTCAACCGAACTAAAGAAGAAAAAAAATTTAAGAGAGAAGTCCAAAAGAGCGAGTTGGATAAACAAGTTGCGATGAACGAATTTTTGCTGCAACTCCGAGAGATGGCCAACGCTATAAATTACTTATCCGAAGGGCTATTTGCGCCAAACAATAACGATAGTGACTCGTCAAGCGATGAAAGAAAGAAACGCGATGTTAAACAAAATGAAATTGTGGATTTGAACGTAAAGATTAATAAATTAATGGAAGTGGTGAATTGTTTGGAGAAGAACGTTCAGAATAAAATGTGTAGTTGTTTAAAAAATGAAGGCGTCAAGAGGCGAAAACGTGAAAATGGAGGCGACGCCAAGGAGGCCGTCAATAAAATAGCGTCGTTTTTATCAAATATCGTCGACGAAGAATTGGAACATAGAAGTATTTCGAGAGAAACGCCTGTCCCGTTCCAGTTCACTCACAATAATCCCAAACATTTACAAAAAAAAATCGAAGAACTCAAAGAGCAGTTAGGTATTAATATTTTTGTGGAAGATTAATTGATGAACATGTGATATTTTACAGCTCGACAAATTCAAAACCATCCAAGGTCGGTGTCGGAACAACACTCTCATCGGAGTAATCCGTTTTACGAACGAGCCACTTTCTACCAGCCATACAGACCAATAACAGAACAGCCGGTAACGTACAGACCGATATTTGATACATCTGCCCTATACAAATCGCACGAATATTACAAACCGGACTTGTACACCGGATTAAGATCGGGCGACTCTCTCGTAGAAAAGATTGTAGCAAAAGTTGTTAAACAAACCTTAGCGAGTACTGCAGAAGGTTTACCTAGTTTCTTGAGACAGCTATTTGGTTTCGGACTTGGTAGTTTGTTAAACTTTGGTGAAAATAACAATTACGGTTATGACGACGATCAAAGTGTCGGTTATCGAAATTCTGGGTACCAAGTAGACTACAAGCCGAGAAGTTTTGGTTTCTTCGGTATACTACCCATGATACTATTAAGGTTAATAACGGGCTTAACTTCTTTAGCTAAACAATTACAAACAAATAAATTTATTAGAAATTTTCTAGTACCGGTTTTAGTTGCCGGTTTGAGTGCCGGATTGGTCTTGTTTTTAGTGTGGTGGTTTACTAATAGTAGCGAGCAATATGATAATTACACCAAAAATTTATACGTTACTAATGGTAATTACTATAAATCTAATACTCGAGATTACAGTGACAAGTACAAAAATAACTTGGACGAGTTAAGAAACGCTAATTTTGAACCCAATTTTTATAACAATAACAAATATTTTAACGAAAGTGGCTATCGTAGAAATAATAATTATATGAATAACGACTTTAATTATTATAAATATAGTTAATTCATTTTTGAAGTGTCTTTGATTTCATCTTTACCTATTACGAGAGGAGCACACGATCACAGATTGCATCGAAACTCGACCGAAACGCTACTTTGAAAACATTAGTTTTTTCTATACCCATCCAGTTGCAGTTTTTACAAAATAACATATTTGCCTTATCGCCTTTATCGACTACATTGTAAAGCCACCTGTGTTAAAGGTATATTTCAGCACAAATCACAAAGTTTTACAAAATTCAAAAATTCCTCTATAAGCTTACCTAACACTCCGAAAGTTGAATTTTTCATTTTGTAATCGTATCCGGACGTTTTCACACTTGCAATAAACACAAAAGTGTGTAATAGTCCACGAAATCACACCAAAATAGTTTTAAAACAAAGTAATGGTCAGAGGAAAAAAAACAACTAACAAGCGCCAAATTAAAATGACGTCATCAAAACTTGTCATTTAACTAATGGGAGTTTAACCAAAAGTTAAATGTTTATGAATTGATTTTTTGAATAAAAAATTTTGTTTGATCCGTTTAAACTTATAAAATGCCTTTTAGTTTTTTAATTTGTAACATTCTACTTCAAAAAACAATTATACTATTTCGAAAAATTACTTTAAATTATTAAACTATTAGAAAAAACTTTTTAACAAATGGGAGTTTTAAGCTATAGAAGTGACATACAAAACTAAACTTACCATTTCAAAAGTTTTGAACAACAAAAATAAACGCTTAATTACTATTAAAACTATCTAACTAAAATAGTTATGGTTTAAAATTATTATTAAGGGTTGAATATGAGTTGTCAATTAAGACATAGTAGAAGATTAGGTTTGGAAAAACCAAATGGTGAAATTTTTTGATTAAGTTTACTTATTGCTTGTGCTTTAGCTTTAGGTGATGAAGCGAATGATCGAGGCGATTGCAATTCCACAAGCGGACAAACTCCTCTTTTGAGGTACGATCTTAATGAGTATAACCCAAATGTAGACGATTTCATTCCCATAGTACAAAATCCACACGTGCCCTTTCATTGGAGATTTTTACAAGGTTTGTTTTCGATGAAATGTATTTCAGAATTATTCGTTTCGTTATTTTTAGTTTGTCGTTGTACCCTAATTGTTATTGCAATAATAGTTTTTTGCTGTGCGACCGCTTATGTCTGCACAACAGGTGAGTTCATGTAACACAGTCATACTTTATTTAGCCACTATAATTTCAGTGATAGAACAATTCACTTGGGAAACACCAGGACTCTTTATTCGTTTCAACAACGAAAATAAGTTGAGCACTAAATCTAAGAGCAACGTACGAAAGTTTATTCGAAATTTAGATAGTAAATATGACAAATTGCAACGATTAATTTATTCGGTTGTAAAAACAAAGTAATAAACTAATAACTGTAATTATTAACTAAAAGTGTAACAATTTGTTTAATTAATTTTAGTCAAAAGTTGCTGTTCCAAGTAGAAACGTTAAAAGATGATTTTTCTAAAAATACTGCAAGACAAATAGAAGACGCTTTAGAATTGTACGATGCGGATAAATTGGGAAAAAGAGGTAAATTTACAAATGTGTTGTAATTTAGAGTTTATTTCTTTAAATTTTAGATTATGCCTTGGAATCTGCCGGGGGGTACATAATATCGACGCCTAATACGATACCTTATATTACGAGTTCCGTTTATTCTTTAATGAACATTTTTACCTGGAAATTATCGTCAAACCCTCGTAAACTACTCGAGCCGGGATCTCTTCCTGGACAATGTTTTGCATTTTATGGAAATAAGGGTACCATTCGAATTGGTCTTTCTTCTGTAGTTGCTCTTACAGCTATAACCATAGAACACACTTCTTCAAGTTTAGTGGACAATCTCAACAGTGCACCTAAGGACTTTGACGTATATGTACGTTGTTATAATACTTATGCTGTTTAAAATGATTTCTATTATTAGTTTTTAAGGGTTTAGACGATGAAAAAGGCGTATCTAAACACTTGTTGGGGTCTTTTGTATACCAAACTGACAAGAAACCTATTCAGACTTTTCAAATTTTAAACTCAAATAATAACGGGTTTCGGTACATAGAACTGGACATTTTAACTAATCATGGGAATCTTCATTTCACAAGCATTTATAGAGTTCGCATACATGGAATCACCTTATAGAACATCAATTCTTTGATTTAAGTCTGTGACAAAGTTAAAAATTATTTTAATTAAATTTATTAACTTATAAATGTTATAAATATTTAAAAGTATTTTTGAATGCCAATCTGTGGTTTGTCTCCAATTTGTTTTACAATTTGACTGCAGGTAGGTGCCGTTTGTTGGGTTGAATTTGATTTATAAAAGTAAATTAAAATTAAAGAGTTTTACAGTGTTGCCAAGTCTAGGTCCATTCTAGACCTATCTGGACATTATCAAAATTCAATAATAATTAGACAATTTACGCCCGAAATGTAGACAACACTTCATACTTTACGGGGCATATTTCACTTCTTTAGTAGCATAGCGTAAATAAGCTCTTATTTTTATAAGGTTTGTTCGTTAGACTTGCACTAAGTTGTTCAGAACAGTTTAATAGAGTAAAACAAGTTGGTGTTGGTGTGATTCAATTAACGTACGACGTTAATAAAACAACTGACAGACTACTTTTAACTGTTCGGAACAACTCAGTGCAAGTCCAACGAACAAACCTCTAATATGTTAGTAGTCAACTACAGGTCTGCAGGTTGTAAAACTTTACAAAGTAATAGTAATTTAAAAACAACATTATCTTTATTTACACATTTTTAAATATTTAGGGTTAATTAGTTAGATAGATCTAATACGTTGTAAATGAACCCCAACATACACACATAAGTGAAAAAACTTTAAATGAGAAAATTTGTTTTCCACCGAGTGCCTCGGGAATCGAACCCAAGACTTTGCTATTTCCGGTAGCACGCCTATACCCAATACACTACGGAGGCCAACATACTTTCAACAAGCCATCCGGCATTGTTTAAATGCGTCGAGACAGCGAAATATATATAAATCAAATTAGTATGGATACAACAATCATACGTGAATAAATTACACATTTTTAAATATTTAGGGTTAATTAGTTAGATAGATCTAATACGTTGTAAATGAACCCCAACATACACACATAAGTGAAAAAACTTTAAATGAGAAAATTTGTTTTCCACCGAGTGCCTCGGGAATCGAACCCAAGACTTTGCTATTTCCGGTAGCACGCCTATACCCAATACACTATGTTGGCCTCCGTAGTGTATTGGGTATAGGCGTGCTACCGGAAATAGCAAAGTCTTGGGTTCGATTCCCGAGGCACTCGGTGGAAAACAAATTTTCTCATTTAAAGTTTTTTCACTTATGTGTGTATGTTGGGGTTCATTTACAACGTATTAGATCTATCTAACTAATTAACCCTAAATATTTAAAAATGTGTAATTTATTCACGTATGATTGTTGTATCCATACTAATTTGATTTATATATATTTCGCTGTCTCGACGCATTTAAACAATGCCGGATGGCTTGTTGAAAGTATGTTGGCCTCCGTAGTGTATTGGGTATAGGCGTGCTACCGGAAATAGCAAAGTCTTGGGTTCGATTCCCGAGGCACTCGGTGGAAAACAAATTTTCTCATTTAAAGTTTTTTCACTTATGTGTGTATGTTGGGGTTCATTTACAACGTATTAGATCTATCTTTATTTACCTTAAATATTAAATTTCCCTTATATAAATTATTTACCGCATTACTTTACTAACTTAATAACATCAATTACATTCTGAGCTTGCCTCATTGTAGGCATATCTATCATACTTCCTCGATAGGTAAAGGCACCCTTAAAAATTTCAAATTGTAATTTTGTAAGTAGCATACATATTTTATATTCTCAAAAATATATATAAAATGCACCTTTCCACTTTTTTGGTGTTGTTCAAAAGCATCCAACAAGCCCGTAGCCCATTCAATTTGTTTTTGACTTGGTAAAAAGGCATTCTGAACGACTGGTATTTGATCAGGATGAATAACTTGTTTACCAGTATAACCCATTTTCATACCTGCTTCGCTGTTAACTTTTAAACCTTCCAAATCTAAAAATTAAAATTAATATTTTCTTTTAAAGCTTTTAAATGATGCTAACCTTTGTACTGAATATAAACCATATCTATCGCTTGCAAATTAAACGCTTTTGCAACTAAAACTAGTTTCTGTCTTGCATATAAAATTTCAATGGAATTGTCGGTTCTAGTAGCAACTTAAAATCCCATTATTTATGTTATAAACTTAGAGCCGCAAAGGAACCCTCACCGATATTAGCACAAAAATCGTCACTACCAAATACCAAAGAACATGGCACAAATTTGCTCTTAATAGATAAATCAATGGCCGTTTTACAAATGTCCACTAAATTAATTACACCTATAGCCGATTCAATAAACATGATTAAACCGACTTTATCAGAAGACGCTATGGTTGAATTGAGTTTTTCGGCAAACTACAATTATTGTAAAATTGTGATATTAAAAAGGATAATTAAATCAAAAATACCCATATTAGGTGTTCTTTACTATCCACTTTCGGTAACAGAATTGTGTCTGGTAAATTCTTTGCAGTTAGCACAGATTTTAAATCACCTTCGCATAAACCACTATCAACAGAGTTCACCCGAACTGCCCAATCGTAAGGTTTATCTTTCTTAGGTTTCCCAGTACTTAAAACATTCCTAATTGTTTCACGTGCAGCTTCCTAAACCCAAATACTTAATACAAAATTCTAAAGGTGGTACAATTTCTTTGAACCTTTCGATTACTAGCAACTCCATCCTCACAATCCATCGTAATACAGTCAACTTGTAAGTTAAGGGCTTTGTTAAGTTTACGTGTATCGTCTCCAGGGATATAAAGTAGGGCTCTTCGGGGAGCGTAAAATTTATTTGCTGAAAACTGCACTTCTATAAAAACACAGATGAGGCTTTTAAACTAATTTTAAATTAATACCTTGCAAGTTTTTATGTGAAAATTATTGCTTATGCAGAGGAAACTCTTTAGTATTTTATTTCCAAACATAATTTCTATTTAATGATTTGAAGGTTAGAAACAAATGTCAAATTGTCAAATGTCAAGTGTCATGTGTACTACAAATGGCGGTTTAATTTCAAACTTCTAATTTAATAAATTTTATATTTATTATTTATTCAAATTAACTAACAACTGTTCGAGCGGTGAGAATTTGTGTATTTATTTAAAACGACCACCCGACTACCCCGAGCAGTTTAAATTATTTGTGCCAAACTATTCAACTTTCAAAGTTTTGACATTTGACAATAACCGAATCAATAAACTTGGTCAAATTTTTGAAGATCGTGAATCTAATGTAAAATAACTTAAATTATTATAAATATAATTTACAGTTCCTGATAATTAAAAGTACGTCCGTGATCGAACACAACAAAAATCAGCTGACCAATGGTATTGACAGATGCGTAATTCTTTGCCAATCAACAAACACGCCATTTTGTATAATTAAATCCTTGAGGAATTAGTCAGAGGCTGGTTTTTAGTTCTCAAAAGTGATTTCAAGACTAAAAAAATGTTTAATCGTTAATATTTACTAAATCTAAGAGTTGTTTTAATTAAGTAAGCCAAAATATTTATTCATAAACGTTGACAAAACATTTTAGTCGTGACATTCTTGTAAAAATATTGAATGGATAGCTAAATAAGTTTTTTTTTCTAGGAATTGCGCCATTAAATTATCCTTTTTTTATATTTATATAGATTTATATAAAAATCGAAGTTTAAAATGGCTCAGCAATTACATTTCAACTCAACTGAAGACGAGTTAAGGTATTGGAAAAATTTTGGCAAACGAATTAGTGAAGAGTAAGTGTACAGTTTACGATCTTAATTTTGGACTTGTAATTGTTGGTTCGCTTGTAGAAAAGAAAATTTACAACGGGAATTCGAGGAATACACTCAAAGTTCACAGCAACTCGAAAAGGAATACGATTTTTCGATAGATCAACACGAACGAGCTATAAAAGATGTTAAATTGTTAAATAACACTTTGCAAAATAAACTTGAAAGTTTACAAGTGAGTATTTCGAGAGTGTAGTTAAGGAGATTGATAATGTTCTTTTTTTTAGAATAAATTAGAAAATTCTAGTAAAGATAATAGTAAATTACAATCAGATATTAAAATTTTAAAAGATGAAAAGGAAACTTTAAAACAGTACGTACGCGAATTGGAACAAAAAAATGATGATTTAGAACGAGCACAAAGGGTCGTGACCGAAACTGTGGGAGCCATCGAAGTGTCTCTTAACAGTGCTTTGGAACGTAACGCAATTTTAGAATCTGAAGTAGACGAAAAGGAGTGTCTCAAAGAAAAATTACAAAGACTTGCTGACGAAACTAGAGGTGAGACTATTTTTAAAGTGTAGGGAAAGCAATTAATGTCGTTTTTTTGTTAGATTTAAAGCAAGAATTGTTAGTACACGAAAAGGAACACCGTCCAGACAACGAGAGGGCCATGAACGGTCACGTAGTACCACCAGCTCTCGATTCGAATCGTCGTAAAATTGAAAGTGAAACGCAAACGCCGATAAAACGTAAGGTTCACAAAGCTTTTCAATTTGTATTTGCATGCACTGCACCACAAACGTAGCACTTATTTTATATCGTGCGCCTTATAATTTCTAAGTATTAAAAGTAAACAATGCCGGTGCTAACTATTTTTAAAGAAAGTGTAATGTGACAAGACTCAAAAAGTATTTTTGCCATTTGCCACTTCAAATGTATTATTTAATCTCTAATCTCTTTATGAGTTGTAATTGTTTGTACATAATAAATTAATTTAAAGTTGCTCTTGTTTATTTTGGGTCTTGTTGCGTGGTTATTTGTGCATTAAATTTGATATTTTTTTCTATTAGCAGAGTCAAACATAAGTTTAAAGAACATAGATATAAATGCGTTAAATGCTCCTTTATCTCCGGCTTCACGACTTCTAGCGATGAATATTGTAGGAGATATTATGAGAAAAGTTGGGGTAAGTTTTCAACAAGAATAGTAGTTCATTAGAAATGTTTCGTATTAGTTAGAATTTAATAAAAAAATTTCACTTATTTATTTTCAAAGAGGGTAGTTTTGGGATTTTACAACTTACCAATTGCTTTAAAAACTTCTAGTTAGTTATTTTGCTTCGTAGTTGTTTTTAATTCGAAACTAGCTGTACGTACTGTTAGTATTTTAGTTTATTTTTGCATGTGCATGGGTGTTGTTTTCAGTTGTCTCGATTCTTATGTGATCAGTGTGGAAACTACAAGTGTACCGCTTGTTCATCCGACAACACAACCAAAAATTTCATAGTTAATAACGACAATAAAATGTCAAGGTGCGTTTCATTTCAAAAAGTGAATTGACTTTATTTTGTAACTTTTATATTAACCAATTCACATATTTTACTAACACGATTGGCTTGTTTGGTGCTACTATTTGTTTAGAGAGTTTACTGGAAGCAAAGGACAGCAAACGCTCAAAGAAAATATTTGTGAACTCTTTTGATTCTAACAATTTAGAGGGTAGTCATTTGTAGTATCTTACTTGCTTAACTGGGCGCTTTTTTACACTGGATTTAAAGGAAAAGTATAGTATGCACTGTCCAAAGGTACATCGTGACTGTTACCCACCGACATAAATTTCAGTGAACCGCAAAAACTAATAAAGACAAGAGGAGACACTCTATTGTTTTTTTTTGTGAAGTAAATTTTCTGTTGATGGTCCCCAAAGTTATATTTTTTACCAATGTTTAAACACTAACATACAGAAGTGGCTCGGTGATTGCTTGCAATGGTGTTTTCGTTACAATTTGATAATGCCACTATAGAAATGGACTTCAAAAATTTTTAACAAACAAACAAACAAATTTCACAGACATTTTCCGCTCTTCTTTCCTTTCACCATCATAATAATTTATTATTGTAACCCAAAAAAATTATTTATTTGATACTTGCAGAGCTTGGAAACAAAGTTAGGACGTTGTCGAAATTGTGGCTACAACAACTATAAGCCCGAAAATATAAGGTAATATTGGGAGCAGAATTTTCAATTTCCTAATTTTATTAATTACGCTCCTTAAATGTTTTAGAACTCATCGCAGTACTCGTGGATCCTCGCCATCCATACAAGGCTTTACAAATTAGACTCCCCGATCTATTCGTAATTCTTAACTTTTGTCACTAACTAATTTACTTACGAGTTAACGACATCGATTCATCTTTAATTATATTCGTCACATTCTCTAATTTATATAATTGCATAAATTCATTTACGTTGTGTGGGGGGGTGAATTAGTCAGTCCTTAGTTGTATACATTTTATTCCTTACTATATTTAAATAAATATATTATTGGGAGTAACGACGTTAAGACTGGTTTATATTAAAATTTTTTCATGTCGTTTAAAATGTGATATTGAAAAAGTTTTAGTGCTCTAAGTAATTTATATTTTTCTCTCTAAAAAGCGGCAGCCACGCCTTGTGTTAAGATACTCGATAAAAAAGTTGTAAATTATTTTAACACAATTTGTGTGTGTACAAACGATTATTTTTTTATATATTTCCATTGTGTTTTGTGTATTTGTATAATAATTAAGAAGGAATATTGTAACCACTAAAGTAGAAAACAATGTTAGTTGGGCATTGTAAAAAAAATATTTAAAATTTTATCAAAATGTACATAAATTTCCCAGTTTTAATTCAGTAACATCTTAAGAAAAGTCGTGTTGGAAATTTTGTTGCAATATAAATAAACTATTTAAGTTAATACTTGATTTTTAGTTTATCGACCCTCCATTAAATTAGTAAAATTACGGTAAGTAATAAATTAGAAAAAGAAGCAGTTCAAGGATACTGAAGATGTAGATTGTGGATGTTATATTAGAATTTCTGTTCCTAGTTTCATCCACCTGTATAAAAAGTACTGAAATTGTCTTCCAAAAAGTTCAAGTTGATTTTGTTTTGTCCAAGTAATTTTCCGTTTAGACGCATTTTGTGGGAAGTTTGGGCTGTAACTTGACGGATTTTTAGTTTGAAATAATGCAAAACAGACTAAATTAAACTTCTACAAGCTTTCATCTTTATAAGAAGCATTTTTATGTAATATCCTTCACTTTCGAATAGATCAAGAAAATAGCACATGACGTAGAAAGAAGTCTCCTTCAAAAAATTGAATTTTTATCATACGGTAATTACACTTTTTCCCCTCGATGGTATGGTAGACTTGCCTTATTTTTAAAAAGTTTTAAAAAACAGTAACTTTGCAATTAATTCAGTTATTTTACAAATTTATAACTAATTACTAACAAAAATCATTTATTTAATCAGCTACAAAAGTACGCCAGTTACAACACTTTTAAATATTAAACTCCACGATGTTGGAGGTACACTTTTAGTGACAGTATGTGGTATACTGCTTGTAATGCACCGAAAAAGTGAAAGCGTTTGTAAGGTAGCATGAATAGTAGCACATTTGTTAGAACACTCTTCGTCTTTTATTCGTAATCGAATCGATCCTAAAACTAAAATTTGAACAAATACTTTTTTATTATTAAAATAACGTACCTCTGACTCTAGGAGAATTCACAATCCATAAACTTCCCACATAAAGGGGTAGGCACTGTAAGATGTACCTTAAACGAATCAAAATTCCATCTAATACTATTAAGCCTAAACGAAACTACAAAAAAAGTGTAATATTTTCTTGTATAGGATAGTCCCGGTACTAACCACGATAAACACGGCGTAATATAAAAAGGTAGTGGGTAATAAGAACAATAATACTGTAAATCCCAAGGTACCGATAAATAATTGATTGTGAGTATATTGATGTGAATCGACTCTTTCTCGTAAAGGATTATATTTACGCCCAATAAACAAACGCCATAACGAAATTAAGCTCTTGATTTGAACTGCATACAATCTGAAAGATTCCTCGTAAGTACTTAAAATCATAATTGCTCCCCACCTTCATTGAAATTACCTTGCGGCATACACATAAATGCAATAAACGTGAAAGGTGCAAAATGCGACTAAATCCGAGAAAAGAGCAGCTTGAAAAGATAAACCAAACGCTCCAGGAACAATTAACAAATAGTGTAGCCCTAACTTTAGTAAAGGACTCGTAGATTGCAAAAACGCCCTCCAGAGAGATATGTGGTACAAGAAAAATGTACCCAACGTCTTATTAAATGCGTAATTCAACTTTAAACCTACTGGAGAACCCATTAAAAAATACAAGAGTTGTTCCAATCGGTGTATAATGTTCTAAAAATTAAAATTTCAGATTAAAGAAGTCAAGAATACGTGGTTTACCTCGGTAACACTTTGTACGAATTGAACAAATTGAGTCTCGTACTGCATTACAAAATACAACAACAATAATCCTGTAGCAAAGTCGACTATTTTAGAAACGATCGTGTTTCCAACACTTAGAGTAATCTTCTTGTCTGTCTTCAAACGTACGTAAACCCACTTAAAGGTGATGGCACTATTTTTCATATGTACGGCTGTCGCAGAATAACCGGCTAGTTTAATTCTATCGTAAACCTAAAATTAAGACTCGTTATTAAGAGAAAATTCAAAATAGAGTACCTATGAAACTTACCAATAAGAAAAAGTCGACGAATAAAACCATTAAATTCATAACAAACAAATTTATCTTCACTTTAAGATCCTCTTTGCGCCTATTTTGTTTTTCTTGTACCGCTTTAATTAAACTGTGAAAGTGTTCGTTGTAATTTTGTAACGTAAAAACGCTCAAATCGGAATTGATAAAAATTTTGTAGTCGTAGCAAATAATTTTGATTTTATCTTTAGTGTCGTTATTAAATCCATCGGCGACTAACTTGCCCGTTTTATTATTAATGTGAATCCACATTTCGGACGTTTTCATTAAGGAACTGTCGGGTGTCGTGCTACTGCAGTAACCGATTAACTTCTTAGAACTTCTACATAATTTATCGTTCGTGATATAAAACGAATAATTATCTCCGTTACTTTCTGTAAATCCTTCCAAAATTCCCGTACGACTTATATCCAACGTATTGGGAATAAATACAAATATAGTTTTTACATTTTGAACACTATTTACTGACATTTTTTTAAATGTACAAAATAAACATTAACATAGCCTCACTTTTGAATATGTGTCAGTGGAACAGTATTTTTACCCACTAATCGTCAAGTTACGACATGACCGACAGCAAATTTTAGTGGTTTCAAGATGTTTTTCGTGGAAGAAAAGGGTGTTACGTTTGACAAAGTTTACATCGTTATCAATAATTCTCTTATCATATGTGTATGACTCACGTATTTACCATGTGCTGTGATAGCGTAATAAGTAATAATAACAAACTTGTCAACTTGCGTAAATTAAATTTAATAATGTAGTTTTCCTATTTAGATAAGAGCTGCGCATTAAATTGCAGGCCAATTTTTTACGAAGGTAAAGTTATGATTCAAACAAAGCCTTTGTTCAGATAATTTTAAGTTGTGTGTAATTAAATAATTATTTTGAAATGGACGGAGAAGAGCCGTCGAGAAGCGAGGAGAGTAGAATAAATCATTTTCGAGTAAGTTTTAGTAAATTTTACGTTAAAAAAATTGCCAATTACGAATTTTAGAATGTTCCTTCGGTCGCAACTGAAAGCGAAGAAGATTTAAATAGTATTTATGTCGACGATCAAAAGGGATTACTATCGTCTGTGAGACGAAGAGTACAAGTTCCAGACGAAAGTGTTGAACCCGGAAGGTTGAATATACTTTCGGCTAACTACGAGGTGAGTTAATTTTTTGAAGTTTAAAAAAAATGATTTTATTGGTTTTAGAGTTTAGATTACGATATATGCGAGAATGCCTTAATTTTAAATGAAGAACGAAAGAAAGGATATAGATTAGTAGTTAAAAAAGATTTAGCTCGTTGGTTCGTGTTTTTATTAATTGGAATTGTAACCGCTTTAATCGCTTGTGCCATCGATATCTCGATAGAAGAATTATCACAACTCAAATATGCTTCTCTTAGCAAATGTAAGTTACTGTATTATGAGAACGTTTAAAGATTGAACAGTCTAATTTCAGCCGTCGACGACTATATAAACGAAGGCAAGCTATACGTACCTTATTTATGGTGGATTTTGTATAACGTGGTTCCAGTTTGTATTGGAGCATTTTTAGTGGCTTTCGTTGAGGTAAAACGCTGTTTAATCACAATCACAATGGGGTAGTTACACAAATCCTTTTTAGCCTGTAGCGGCCGGAAGTGGAATACCACAAGTTAAGTGTTACTTAAATGGTGTCAAGATACCACGTGTGGTTCGTTTGAAAACCCTTTTTGTAAAAAGTGTCGGTGTCGTTTGTTCTGTAGTTGGTGGTCTTGCCGGAGGTAAAGAAGGCCCAATGATCCATTCTGGCGCCGTAGTGGCCGCCGGAATTTCGCAAGGCAAAAGTACTTCGTTAAATACAGATTTTAAGATATTTCAATACTTTCGCGAAGACCACGAGAAACGTGATTTCGTATCAGGCGGTGCTGCTGCCGGCGTTTCAGCAGCTTTTGGTGCACCAGTTGGTGAGATTTCAATTTTATAACCGCCAACTTGATTTCAATTCGTTGTGTTTAGGCGGAGTTTTATTCAGTTTAGAAGAAGGTGCGAGTTTTTGGAATCAGAGTCTTACCTGGAAGACATTTTTTGCGTCGGTCGTAAGCACTTTTACCTTGAACGTCGTGCTTTCTACATACCACGGCGTTCCAGGAATAATAAATTTTCCTGGCTTGTTAAATTTGGGACAATTCGAACGCTTTTCGTACCAGTTGTACGAGATACCTATATTTATGCTCATGGGTTTGTTCGGTGGCTTATCGGGAGCTCTGTGGAACCACTTAAACTATAAGTTATCAGTTTATAGAATTAAGTAGGTGCTTAATTTCAAATGGGGCATAAAAATACATAAAGGAACATATCTTTTAGATACCTTCAAAACAGATGGCTAAGAGTTTTCGAAGCTTGCCTTATTGCAGCCTTAACTGCGACAATTGGCTTCCTCATGATGTACTTTGTGAACGATTGTAAGCCGTTAGGACAAGATCCGACCAGATATCCGACTCAAGTAAGTAAACAGGTCCACTGTTGCAGGTTGGATTAAATATAATTTATAGATGTACTGTGGTGATGGCGAATATAACGTTGTGGCCAGTCTTTGGTTTCAAACGCCGGAAGCTTCCGTAAGATCATTACTCCACGATCCACCAAATACTCACAACGCTTTATCTTTAGCCATTTTTGTTATTTTTTACCACCTCATTTCTTGGCTCACGTTCGGGTTAGCATCTTCTAATGGGTTATTCATACCGTGTTTGCTCACTGGTGCGGCTTGGGGACGATTAGTATCGGTGGCGGTAGTTTACATACTCCCCGATGTCGTAAGTTATCGAATAAAGCTCAAACCGAGTATTTAAGCGAATTTTTTTAGAGTTTGGCTCATCCCGGCAAATATGCTCTTATAGGAGCGGCGGCTCAATTGGGCGGCGTTGTTCGAATGACCATAAGTCTCACGGTCATTATCATGGAGACAACTGGCAACATTTCGTTTGCTCTACCCCTCATCGTGACCCTCATTGCGGCCAAATGGACTGGCGATTTCTTTAACGAGGTGATTACCATAATTTTGAATTAGTGTAAGGTTATCTCTTACAATAATGACGCTGGCCGTCAAAGCCTAAACACTCAAATTTTGAATTAAATAAAATTTTAATCCGGTAACTTGCAGGGCATCTACGACACTCATATTCAACTGAGCGGCGTCCCGATACTCCCGTGGGATCCGCCGCCGTTAGCCAGAAATATTTATGCGAGCGAAGTGATGTCACATCCGGTGGTGACATTAAAGACGATTGAAAACGTCGGACATATAGTGGAATTATTGCGAGTTACGTCTTACAATGGTTTTCCGATCGTCGATCCACCAGTATCGGATCAAGCCGAAGTTACCACCTACGGAAAAATTCGTGGTTTAATCCTAAGGTCGCAATTGTTAGTTATTTTAGAAAAACAGCTATTCAACGAAACTAATGAGAATTGGGGCGAAGTTTCGACTTATATTTTTAGAGATCAATATCCACGCTATCCAACCATAGATGTATGGTGTTTTTTCTTTATTTGTGGGTCTTGGATTAAACTATTTTGTTCTAGAATGTTCATATTTCGGATGAGAGCCTTACGTATTCGGTCGATTTAAGACCATTCATGAATCCTTCTCCTTACACAGTATTACATGTAAGTGTATGTTAGACCACAATTATTATTTAATAATGGCTAATTTTAGTCTACTTCCTTGCCGAGGATGTTCAGATTATTCAGAGCTCTTGGACTACGACACTTACCAATAGTAAATGATATAAATGAGGCGAGTAACAAGATCTACCAGATGTATTTTTTAACGGTTTAAGGTCGGGGATCTCGCTTATTAGCATAAATAATCTGTCTGTTTATTTATCTGCTCGATCTGCTCCAATCATGGTAAGTGTGACGTCATTAGAGCAGGACACAGGAAAAATTAATGCAAAAGAGCAGGAGTCAAACGCTTTAAATTTGCTCTTTTTATTCCGAGAAGACAAATAAACAAGCCTGAAACAAAAACTGAAAAGACTTTCTCAAGGGCACTTTCTCTGTTCTTTCCAATTAACGATTTTAGAGTAAAAATTTAAAACGCCAATTTTGTTGTTTTCCACCATATTTCAGAAACGTTATGGAGGATGGAGGGCGTAAGTTTTGTTTTTGATTTTATGTAGGCATAACTCGTGAATCGTTTTGGTCCATTTAAGAGCGGGCAGTCGTATTATCAAAGTCAATAGATGGCATCACGTGCTATTTCATTTTTATTTACCACATCATTATTATTCCGTCGAAGAAATCGATTAATAATACATATTTACTAAATAAGAACTTGCTGCTCTTTGTGATATCGTAATTTTGAGAGTCGTACATTGTAAAATACGGATACAATTCACTTGATAAAATTCATGTAATTCAAACAAAAATACGAAAGTACTTTGGATGTTATTTTAGAAGACCTTGAGGTGCAAAACAGAAAATTACTAACCTTTTAGTGCATAGTATGATTTAAAAAACACAAGACATTGACAGTTTGACAGACAATAGGTTAGGTTTTGGCTTTCTGCCACAAGATAAAAAGTGCAGTGGCGCACTCATCTAAAGTTATCAAGTGTTAACGTTTGCTGGTACGCCACTGCACTTTTTAAGTTGTGGCAGAAAGCCAAAACCTAACCTATTGACTGTCAATGTCTTGTGTTCAAATCGTACTGTGCACTTAGGGTTGGTAATTTTTTGTTTTGCACCTCGAGGTCTTCTAAAACAACATCTAAACTATAGGTTAGAAGTTTCGCAGTTTAATTATTTGTGTATTTTTGTTTGAGTTGCGTGAATATTAATTAGTGAATTGTATCCGTATTTTACTATGTACGGCTCTCAAAATTACGATATCGCGAAGAGAAGCAAGTTCTTATTTAGTAGGTATGTTTTGTTAATTGATTTCTTCGACGGAATAATGGTGTGTTAACTAAAAATAAGCTGAAGTAGCACGTGATGCCATCTATTGAATTTGATAATACGACTGCCCGCTCTTAACAAACTCTCCATATCTTATGATAAGCACGATTCCTGTACTTACCACGTTAAAAAATACATCGGCATAGTCAAAAATTTTGAATGAATTAGTTCATCTTTAGGTAATTGGTATGGTCACAAGAAAAGATTTAGCTAGGTACCGAGTGTGGCAACACCAAGGCAGGATGGGTGTAGAAGAGCTGCTAATCTCGAAAGAATTGTGATGAAAGTATTTTTAGTACAAATTGACTTTTTAAATATTTTATTATTAGACTAATTGTTTTTATTTATGAAACTAGAGTCGGTTAATTGTTTTTAATTCATTTTATCGCCGTTAACTTATAAAACTTCCTCGGTAGTTCGAATTAATATTTTTGTTGTTAATAAGTTACCAATATTTATAAGTATAAACATAAATTTTATTCAAAAACATTTTTACATAAACTATTTACGACTTAACAATTATTGTTTTAATACAGGCACTTACTTAGAATACTATCAAAAATAATTTAAGCACAAAAAACTTATAATTTAACCCATAATTTGACATCCGGCGTGTACGTGATCCATCACTTCGACTTTAAGAAGACCCACATGCTCTTTAAGTTGATTTACGAGAGACGCCAGTTCGACGTTTTCATTTTTCAAGTGCTTAACTTTATCTTCTAATCTCGAGATACGTTCCAACTTACGTGTGCGACATTTCGATGCTGCAAGGCGATTGCGTTGTCTTTTACGTTCTAATTTGATGCGTTCTTGGGCTTCCATGTCGACCGGCGACATGGGTGGTGAACAGTTGTGTAAATTGGGCACAGTTTGTGGTTCTTCTTTGACTATCGGCGGTAAATAGCCTAGGTTTGGTTGGTCTAGTTCGGTGTAAACTGTTCCGCCGGACGAACTGTCCGACGCTTGTGACGTGTTTGCGTTGTTGTGGAGGTCGTTTAAAGCATTCACAAAACCACTGGCGAAACTTTCCGGATCTTCCGTTATACTTCTTGCAAACATGGGTCCAGGTGTCGGTGTGTTAACCATTCCATTGGCCAAGATCATTTTTTCTAATTCCGGCGTGCCGACTTTGAGCATGTTTAAGTCGGGTGAAGATAACACGGAGTTTCCTTGTGGTACATTTAACGAAGCTTTCTTCGCTTGATTAAAGTCCAAAGTTAAACTTCGTTTCATGTTGTTTATTTTATGATTATCGCTCATATTCGTCACGTTACTATTACCTAATTGTTTTTAAATAATTCCCAACCTAACCAGGCCCACAAACCGAAGAAGAGCTTCACCGGTAGCAACACTATTATCAACAACACGTAATATACCGGATCAGATAATTCCATAAACTCCAACTAAACGTCAAGGCGTGTCTCAACTATTAAAATGTAAATAAAAAACTACCAACTTTACTCGAGCTTGTGGAAGACTACTACTACCGGAACCGTTTCGGTCGATAATATGTGACGACAAACTGTTGGATTTCCGAATTGAACTTGGATTTTACACGGAATCGCACCTAAAAATTCTACGAACAAAACAAACGCAATAAAATTCGTTATGAGTCATTCCTTTCACTAGAGGAGGCAAGGTTTCCAGAATCGTTGTGATGTCATGAGTTTTTGGATATGTGGATGTGTCTCACGCCACAACATCACGTTCATTACAAAGTAAGTAAATTAAATTATGTATTTATGTCACATATAACTTATTTAGAGAGAAGTTTTTTGAAATTCTTTAATAAACTAAATTGTCGTATTTATTTATTAATGTTAACGAATCTTCGTTCGTGTGTAAATTACACAAATATTCGTATGTTTGATAAGAAAAGTATTGTCAAAATCGTTTATAAGATACTCGAGCCACATCTGTATGTTTACTTTTTAATTGATTCGATAGGTCGATTATTTAATTAAATAAATGCTTTCGGTATTGCCATCTAGCGAAAAATAGTAAAAGTATTTGATAAGAAAGAATAGAGCCATCGTGCGCTAATCATTTTACCTTTTAATCAAGGTGGCCATGGCAGTGCCTTAATTTATATACGAGCTCTGACAGACGAAATGAGTCGTCGTGCGCGTGTGAATCTTTCGAAAATTTTCCGAAAACAATAAAAAAGGCTGTGTAAATTCTTTATTTTATGTTAAATGTAACTTTAAGCTTAATGTGTCGCTTTGTTTTTGTGTTTTTAAGTGTTTAAATATGTGTAATGTACCGCCAAAGTTTTATCAAGTGTGTCGTCTTTGTTTATCGTGTCCGGAAAGCAGCGATAGGGATGTCAATTTATCTATTTTTGAGAATGATAACCCCGATAGGAACATCTCGAATAAGATAATGACGTGTCTATCTATACTGGTAGGTGATTCATTTATATTTTCGTTTCGTCATTTTAAGATTAGTTTCGTTTGATAACGATAATTGGGGCTGTTTGGTTTGTTAGTTTTACGGGCGATTCTGGAAGGATACGTTTACGACGCAGCTGCGTTAGTTCGGGTTATTTTAAGTTTCGATTTAGAGACTGCACCGAAATAAATAATTTTCTTTTTGTTTCTCTTAACATCTGCGATGCGTGGGCTCGCAGCCTGCCTAGATGCATTGTGTATGATTTACAACTGTCCAGTTAGGTTATGTGTTTGTTCTACCGTAAACACCTGGTTCATTTACTTGACTCTCTGTTCTTAGAGAAAGTTTGGCAAGGAGCGCCAAGATGTTTAGCAATGATAAGACCAGCCTTCCTTTGATAACGACTGCTTTGTGATGTCCGCCGCTTCCATCTATCGTTTGTTTTTATATTCGTTTTTTGGTAACTTAACGTACAGGGAAGGACTGGCCCTATCGGTACTAATGACCTTTCGTGCTTTCGAGTTAACCACAATTTTTTTTATCCCCCTTCGATCTCGTAAGTGGCCGCTCCATCCCTGTTCCTATCGAAGAGCCGAGAAAAACATGTTTTGGGTCGACACGCAGGTGTTATCACAAATTTTGTTTATCGATAGGGAGCAAAAAGTTTTCTATTACGACCGAAAGTGATTACACGCGCAAATTCTTTAGAACAGCTTTCGTTACATCACAATATACTTTTGCATTGTTTTCTTGTCTTTAAGCTATCTTGAGCAACTCGAAAGGAAATTCGTCAAGAATTATCAGTTTTAATTGTCTAGGATTATGTACTTATCTCTACGCCTCGAAGGAAGTTATGTCGATCGTCCATGTGTGCCCAATTACAACTTCCTAGCAATTTCGGTAAACCTAAGGGAGAAGTTTATTATTTCTTGCGCATAATTACCGATAATTACCACACAGTGGGCAATTCCTCAATTCGAGTTTGTAGAGCGAGAAGTTTAGGTGGTTGTAAAATTGTCAAACATATCGTGTCGAAAAGAGGTTCTTATCTTCGCTTTTGTAGTGTCTTCCGTCATCCGTTCTGCAACCACTTATCCCTTTTACCCTTCGTTTCGTATCTCTCGTCTTTCTTTGCAGCTTATGTGGTAACTTCGCCTTTAATTTTAAATTATTGTTTTGTGTAGAGGCCGGCCCTTAACGAAATAAACTATTATTAAGATTAAGATATTTTAATGGTCCGCTTTTTTTATTTGTTTTTAATGTAAATGACTCTTTCGGAGGACATTTGTTTCGTATTCGTAATCGCACTAAATAGGAAAAACATTTAAATTGCAAATATTTTTTTATCTTAATTAAATTTAGTTGGGCCACAAAAAATAACCACCTTTATGATATGAATGATTTGCATTTACGCTCTTTGTTGTTACTACCTATGTTAAAAGAACCTGTTTTAGATGCAATTACTTATTTTATTAATTGAATAATTGTAGTCAACAAACTCGTCGTTGACGTGCAGAATTTTAAATATTAAACTTAGGTGTTGAAAATAATTGTGTAATTGTGGAAATTTTTCTTATTTAATTTAATGAGAGAAGATCAAATTGTACGTTAAAAAGGGGGGCAACGATCTTATTTAAATAACTCATCATTAAATTCTCCAATTCTATTGAATTGTGTCGAATCACTCGAATCGGAGGATTTTAAAAAGTAAATGTGTATAATTCGTTCGTGATCGTTTTAAAACGAATATGATAACAAACGTACAGGAAGCACTTTCTAAGGTTATTTTTACGCTCTCTGCTTTTTTATCACGATTTTATTGTTTCCCAAGATGTAATTTTGAATACAAATTTTTAAACAATTATTTAATGAGCTTTTACAAAAAAAAGAGGTTCGAGTTAAGTGAGAAATTCACGATTGGTTTTCTAATTAGATATCGCCGTATCACTATAATAAATATATGTGGTCACTTATAAGTGATGCAAGTGGCATAGCAGAGCCGGATTTGCTCTTGCACGTGAAAGTATAATACAGTAAACAGCATAAACAAAGGATCAAAGGAATCCCTTCAAGGAGAATGTACCTACCCAGGGTGTTATAGTTAAAAATTTCAGTAAACTCCGTTTAATTTTGGCCACGAATAATAGATATAACGATATAAACCATTTAGCATTTAGCTTTACGGATTTAAATGTCTAAAAATATACAGGATGTTATTAGTAAAAGGCCGTGAAAACTCACATTATGGCAATGAGCATAATATTCAAACTTAAAACCCTACACCTTACCTACGAAATCCTATTATTTTTTTATCTACAGTTCTTCGGAAATTTGAATATCTAAAAATATACAGGGCGTTATGTTTTAAAAAGTCATGAAAATCACATATACCCCCGGTACTATAAAGCATTAATCACAGATTAACCCCCAGTACTATAAAGATCACTAATTCCGGAATTAGCCATCGACCAATCAGAAAATTCCATTTCGGACATCTGTCAAAATTTAAATTTCAAGTTATTTTGGTTATTTTTGCATATTTAACTAGTATTTACCTATTTACTAATATGGATAACGATAAAGAAGAGTTCGGGGTTAAAATTTTACCCAAAAAGATGTGGAGAAACTCTCGGTGGACGCTTTACGGCACAACTGTCATTTCTATCGCCGCCATTTAATTTTTTTAATCCGTGATTAATGCTTTATAGTACCGGGGGTAAATAAATTAAATGGCGGCGATAGAAATGATAGTTTTGCCGTAAAGCGTCCACCGAGAGTTCCTCCACATTTTTTTGGGTAAAATTTTAACCCTGAACTCTTCTTTATCGTTATCCATGTTAGTAAATAGGTAAATACTAGTTAACTATGCCAAAATAACCAAAATAACTTGAAATTTAAATTTTGACAGCTGTCAGAAATGGAATTTTCTAATTGGTCGATGGTTAATTCCGGAATTAGTGATCTTTATAGTACTGGGGGTTAATGTATCGCCACGAGCATGTTACTATTCAAACGTAAAGCCTCATTGACACGTTGATAGTTTTCGCGATAGTTTACGAGAGTTACTGTCATGATAGCAAATTTCACCAAAGTTATCATCGTGTAAATAGACTACTATCGTAGTATCACTATTATGATAGTTACTCTCAACTATCTAGTCAAGCTAGATAGTTGCGAGTAATTCTCACGATAGTTACCGACTATCTCGCTTAAACATCGTGTAAATTAAACTCTCTCTCTCTCTCTCTCGCTCTCTCTCTCTCTCTCTATGCTATCGCTAGAAATACTATCACTGTGTATATTGAAATTAAAGTTGCTCTCACGACAGTAACTATCGTGATTTACTCTCATGATAATTACTCTCCTAAAATACTATCACCGTGACAACGAGGCTTTAAGCTTGAGTGGCAGTATCTCACGAACTCTTGGGTTTAGACCTACGATACCTTTGTTATTTTTTGAATATCTAATAATGTAGCGGGTATTGGATCGAGTCGTTTTACTAATTTTTATTTTATTTTAAGGTATCCGAAGAAGATCCGCTCCCTCACGTCGTTTGTTTTCGATGCGCAAATCAACTGGACGTTCTCAACGAATTTAAAGAAACTGCAAGAAAGTCCGAAACGTTGCTTTTCCAATTTTTATCGTACGCAAAACAAGTTACAGGTTCAACTCAGGTAAGTCGCGGTACACACTGCATAGGTGATAAAAATCAGCTTCTCGTTTTATTTGATCGATTGTGGTCGTCTTTAAAAAAATATTTATCTCTCGACTTAATTGGAATGGCGTGAGAACTACTACTTTTACAATTTTCTTAGATGGCGCGAGAAGGGGGTTTAATAGAGGAAGTCGAAATATCAGTGGCGTAACATTAATAATGATATATTGTGGATTTTTTTTTAAATTGCGTCTTCTATACGTTTTTAAAAAAAGTCGTTCAACTTGAGATGACCCAAACCCAAAAGTAAAAATAGTTCCTTTTGGAAATTTATTGCGGTTTTTTTCCTCATAATGATAATAACAAATTATAAATAAACTATTTGTTTTCTTATTTAGTCATTCAGATTTATTTTAATACATTCTCTTTTAAGCATCTTTTAATTAGGTCATTATGCAACGTTTACGAGACGGCAACTAATTATACCTAGAATTGCCGATTTCTCAATATCTATATTACTGCACATACTTACTTCACGGAGAAATTATAATATTTTAGATTATGTACTACTATAAAATTAGTGAAAGATATAATTAAACCAGCGGCGTGCGGATTTATCTTAAGTCATGGATACAATTCGTTTACTTCCTGTTTCTTTATTGTGATCTTTACACGGAATAAATAAAGTGATGTGCGTATCAATTTTAGAACGACTCGTTTTGTAAATAAAAATACTCTTCAGCTAGTAATCCACTTGAAGTGCTCTTCCTCCACTTTCTAAAGAAGGTATTCGAGTGCACCTGGGGGTGTAACTGGCAAGGTTTGGATATGTGTACGTCTAAAAGCTTGTCTCTGTTTTAATTTTTAATCTTACAAAAAAAATATAAAGTTTAAGGAAAAATATTGTGTACGGGTCTATATAAAACTTGGTCCGGGAATGGATAATGGGCATTTCGGCGATACATCGACCACTTGGAATAACCAATCCATATAGCTAATGTGGACGTTACTATCAAAACTAGTATTAAAGTCGTTAAAGTTACTTTCATTATTTTTGGATGACCAACCACTGGATACTTTTTTCTGAGCCACTTTAGAGCCTGAAATCGAAAAATTAACCATAGTGCTACTCTTATGTTGCTTTGAGGAGTATCTAAATTTTTAGCTTTGCCATCGAGGTCTGAAAAATTACGAAAGATTCGTAATTTTTCAAAGTTGCAGCCCGTTTCACTTAAACACCCTAAGGGGTAGGCAACACATCGTACATCTGTGTGTAGGGACAATTCTAATAGTGTGTATCGCTTTGCTTGTCGTGGCTTATTTATTTGTCTAATTTAGACCTTTCGCTTTGTTTGGTCGACCGACTTGTAGGCTCGCAATGGTCAAACGTACCATTGAAGACTAGTCGTTTTAAAACGAAGTTCTCGACGGAGAAGCTTCAATTTGAGATATTTTTACTCACCCTCCTAGAGCAGGTTTGATTAGTTAGTGAGTACATATCGACACTAACGAGCGTTCGAGGATCGACACACTTAGGTCCGTAATTTTCGTGCCGTTTTACGACTGTCGGTATTTGTTTCGATACATTAAACAACTCGCAATTACACACGAAGTCGTTGTTGGTCATGTCTAAAATTTGAAGTTGAGACCACGGTAGTAAATTGGGCGAGACGCTAAGTAAACCATTATCGTTTATGTACACCTGTAAGTTATTAAAGAAAACGTGAGAGAACCCCCCCTTTTAAACTTAACCACGAAATACCTCTGCTAGTTTGTCGAGCGAGCCGAAATTATATTCGTCGATTTCGATCAAATTTTCGTTGTGGGACAAATCCAAAACTTGTAGACTCTTCAACCAAGAGAAGGACTTCGCGTGCACGTACCTTAATCTGTTTAAATTATTTGCGTACAATTTAAGAATGTTTTGCAAACCTAAAAAGCGTCAGTTACAAACGTGTCATTTTATCGTTTTCCAACTCGCCTTCGAAAGAAGTGTGGTCGATTTGTACGATCGGGTTGTGACTCACGTTTAAGACTTGAAGCGAAGTCGCGACGTAAGTCAGTGACTCTGGGACGAAGTCGAACTCGTTGTTGGATAAGTTGATCGTCGTCAAGTTTGGGTAATGTTTTATGGCGTCGATTGGAAGCTCTGTTAGTCTATTTCGAGCTAAATTTAAGATCTAAAAGTGTCGAGACTTAGACGAAGTGGATTTCTACGTTCTACCTTACCTTCATGTTAGTCACGGTCGACAGTGCTAGACAAGTTACGTGATCTATCACCCTCAACGAGTTGCCTTCCAAGTTTAAGTACTCGAGGTTTGGGGTGTGGATGAAAATTTTCTTCTGCAAGCTGTGGATTTGGTTGTAACTCAAGTCTAAGTGCTCCAATGCGATCGGTTCGAATACAGAGTTGTTGTAGGAGCCTTTGAAAACGTCCGCGCTCAACTGTTCAGCTAAAAATGTTGGAGCGTTTTTTTTTATTGACCTCGAGTTGGTCTTGGTGAAATTTTACTTACACTCGAGTAGGTTGTGACTTAAGTCGACCAGTTTGACGTTTATCGTGTTTTCGAATAGTCCACTTTGTAAATATCTAATTTTACAGTTGGAAAAACTTAAGCGAATATTTGTGGCTCCACTACCAGGCATTTGTTGTAAAGTTATTATTTCGTTATGGCCGAAGGTCGCGATTAAATTTTCCGAATGTTGGGGCCAATTTGCTATGGTGTGTTTCATGTTTCGATTCGAACAATTTATGTACAGCGTTAAATTGTCCATAGATGATGTACAAGAACATCTTTCTGTGCATAAATTTGTAGAATTCTCAAAAACATCTTCAGATTTTGTATAAACTATCAATAAAATTAAAAAGTAAATCTGAAATAGAAGATCTTTAGTCAGACGTGAAACTATTCGAGGAGGGTTTAGGCTTATAATCGAGTTCGAAAGTGTTTGTGAACAATTGCAGTTTGCACTACTAAAATTGTCCGATATGGATCTTGTTGGCGTACGAGGGTCTCCATGTTGGGACAGAATGTAGTCGTTGCCCAGAGGTTGGTATGAGCTTGGTAAGAACGTAACACAATGGGCTCAACTAGGTGGTCCAAGTGCAAAGAGTTAGTGGGTTAGTTCGGCCTAGTGATACATAGTAGCAGTCGACTACTAACAGCTAACGAATACAAATAGGTCTTGCGTGTCTTGGTGTTTTGAAGAACCTCCCGTTTTGAGTAACGCAAATATAAATATTTTAGCTTACCCTCGTGATCATTTTTATTTATTTTCGTAACGGAAAAGTTTCACACTAGCACCTTATCGCCACAATATTTATTCATGATATCAAAAGTGTAACAATTATCAGATACTCTGGGCTCGAGATGATTCAAAACTGTTCCACAGAACTTCAAACGTCCGTATAATGACAAATTAGTTTTTGATAAATTCGGAAATTCCTCTAATTACACTCTTCGATACACATCACTCGATGCATTTGCTCATATATTTTTCCACTTATCTACTTTATCTTGTTTGATAATAGGTAGACGATAAGATTGCAAACTTTTTAAGAGGGCGCATTTGTAATAGTCGCTTAATATGAGCCTTATTTGAGTTTCTTTTCACTACTACCTTAGTTTCGTCTCCATTTACTTGAATGAACGTAAGAAGGTGACTCATGTTAGTAATAAAATGTTTAGTCTACTAAAAGAAAACAAAAGAAGTATTATTATTGTCGTCCTATATGTACATGTTTAGGCAGCCATAATTATGTTTCCTTCTGAGAATACAATTTGACCAGTTAAATGCCTACCACTAATTTACTATTGAATCACCCACCCATTTTATATGCGCGAGTTCAATGTTTTCATAAATGGCGAAGGTTGGATTTTTTATAAAAGAGAATGCTCGCAATTACTACGTCAAAAATCCATTTTTAACATTGACCTATTTATGACTTGTTGGACCCCACTCTGACCCAACCGTTCAATTTACGCTCTTTCTTCGCATCTTCTCCTTCTTTAGGTGTCTCTTTTTCTATTTGCCTGTTCTTCTCCCATTCACTTATTCTTCTCACTATACAGTGTGTTGACTTCACTATTTTTATAGGTATCGATCAAAAATTTTTGATACTCTTTTGGGGCTTTCGTTGATTGGACTAATACTCACATCTCTGTTCTCCATTTTAGGAAAAATTACAACAGTCTTCGAGTATGTTGGATTCGCTATTAACGACATCTTGTATAAGCAAAACGCCGCACGATCGAAAGAAAATACGTCGTACTTTAGGTACACCGCCGAGATTAAAAGAGAGCACTAAAGAATCACAAGTGACGGAATCGAAACCACCATTAGAAGTAGAAGAAGAACAACGAATAATGATAGATCCAATAATGAGACTTAAAAACGATAGTTCCATTCAAATCACCGCTATACCTTCGTCAAATTGTGATGCGAGAGATTCTTCGCCTTCGTTACTGATGGATCATTCTCAAATAAAATTAGAAGAACTATCGCCTCGAGAGACACCGAATAATTTGATCATTAGAGATCGTCTTCGTACCACTCCCACTTCCCTATTGCGGCCTTTAGCACCACCCAGTCCTTCTGAACCGGCAGATTTATCCAGCAAAAAACCCGAAAACGTTACGTGTGTGCCTGAAATAGATTTTATTAAAGAAGAAATTAACGACGCCGCTTCCGAATACAGTAATAGTTCCGATCCGGATCGTCTCGAAGTCGATATGTCACAAGTAATGGTGCATTTTGTATTGAGGTTTGATAATTCGTTATAATTGTATTATTAATCGACAGGGTATGGACGAAAGATCGAATTCCACGACAGCTAGTGCGTCCTCTCCATCTCCCGATAATCAAAACGACGAGGAACGTCAATTATGGCAAGCTCTCTCTCAAAATGGGCACAGTCGGGGACCTCCGCTCATGGGCGAAGCCAGTCAATTATTGAGAAAGTTGATAACTTGTCGAAAATTGGGAATGAGCATCACGCCCGCTCCGCCCCACTACACACCGACGGATAACAGATCGAATCACGCAAAGGAAATGGCTTTGGTGAGTCAAAAAGTTAGTTTGGGATCGTTAGTCGTCGAGTAGGCTAAGAAAGGCGACGTTTTTTCGACACCGAAGTTTTTTAAACTCCTCCAATCCCAATAGAGACTTTAGTAGAAAGTTCTGTAGCTACCACAGTATCTCGAGTAGGTACTTAAAAGGAAGGCAGCATTCGATGAACGCCAACCAAGAGCACAGCTAAAGCTGCTATAATTACTCATGTTGGAGACTCTTCCGTCGAGTTGGGACTGGGGAAGACGAGCTATCACCCAACCTATGATGGGAAATTTTGGACCGGAACGTTATTCTTAATTCAGTTAGTCTCTTTGTGTAATGGATCTGTAACTTTCAGTTGTAAGGAAGGGGAACCATCGATGATTTAAATAAGTTACGTTCTATGGGGAAGGAGGGGGGTATGGAGTGTGTCGTTGTGTTATAAACATTCTTCAGATGCAATGACTGAACTTAACGTTTTTGTAGGCCGAAATTGGTTTGACTAAATCGTCTGGTAGGCGAAAACAGAATTGTCCAACCAAAGCAACTTTGGAAGAACCGAGCGGTAGGGAAGTCAGTCCTTGTAGAGAAGAAGCCGACATGGAATATTTACCAGATTTTACCGGTGGTAACCCTTGGTGTAATTTGCAAATAGTAAAAACGAAAGTAAGCTCGGCCAGTGTTTTTTAATTCAGTTTTTAATCGCTTATTTCGAATTAGGGCGGTCCGGGTATGGCCAGGAGAGTCGACTTGTCTTGCACCAATTGTGGCACCCAAACCACGACGATTTGGAGACGAAATGTTAAGGGAGAAATGGTGTGCAACGCTTGTGGTTTGTATTTTAAATTGCACGGTGTGGATCGCCCACACACTATGAGAAGAGACACCATTCACACGAGACGTCGAAGACCGAAAGCCATTGACGTCGTTCTCGACAAGGAGAAGGGTAAATAAAACTTTTTGTTTGATGCGCGTTATTTTAACAACATGTCTGTTAGGCAAAAAATCGAGCAGCGCCGACGTAGATTTCGAGAACGCCTATGATGCGGTGCGTAAAAACGTCTCTTTAAATTCTCGAAAATCAAACGTAACTAAAGTGGATACCGAAGACATGTTGAACGTATTAAGAAGGCAGATTCCGATCGCTCCAAAAATTTTGAATAATCACGAAGCGGATACTGAGGATATGTTGGCCGCTCTACGAAGACAAATTCAACCACATTTAGTTATGGCTTTACAGGGTCATCCGAACGCGAATTACGCCGCTTTACAGGTAAACTCGGTAAACTTTTTAGTGTGGACATTTGAGGTGATCGAGCTTTCTTTTCTAGTCCACTAAGTTTCCTCCAGTTTTGTCCAATAATGACTCTCCGATGGGCTCCACTCCGGATGTCGAATCTGACGAAAGTATCGCGGATTTGCCGCTTAATCTCGTCGCTACTCAGATGGCAGAGACCGAAACCCATTAGTATTACTTAACGACGTAATTAAAAATGCTCTCTCTTTAACCGTTTTTATGTATTAAAAGTACTTACGAAAATGCAACTAACAATACTCACTAATTGCGTAAACTCAATTACTTAAAATGTTGGTTAAAAAAGTAACCAATAGTGATATTTTGAGCTATAAATTTTTACTATTTCTCTTTTTACCAGTTACATAGAAGTGTAGTTTATATGCCAGTACCTTATTTGTGTCGTATTTATCTGATGTAGTATTATTTTTACAACTCATTGGCAATACTCGCTATATTTAAGTTTTATCCGTTAGTTATTAATTATGCCCGTTTGTGCTGGTGTATAAAATTGTTGAAAATAGATTTTGTGTGAAGCTTCCCCTACTTAAGTTATTAAATTTCTCTTCCAGTGAAACAACTCCAAAGTACCATTTAGTTAATTGTTTATTAAGAGTTGTTTTTTTCTTTTCTGTTGTGTTTGATACTTGCGTTGAATTGAAATATGTTGAACTGTTAAATTTCAGTATTATTTTTTGTGCAAAGTTTGAAAACTTATTTAAATTATTTGTGTGATACAAAAAAGTTTGTTAGGATCTTAATAAGACCATATTCTCTCGACTGTTATAGCTTTAAATTGTTTTTTGTTGCTTCCAAAGTTAACACTTATAAATTAATCTTTCACTTGCACTCTAATATGGGTCTGCATTGTGCATCGTTACTTTCAATTTACTCTACTATTTTAATGCGGGTTGTATAATATCGTATACTGTAAAGCGGCCACACGACATTTATTGTTCAATTTAAAAATTTTAATGACGGCACATCTAAAGTGACTTTACGTGCACGCTGTATATTAATAACTTAAAATGAACCATCAATGTGCTGGAGTAGCTGTCTTAAGACCAGTCTTAAATCAAACTTGGTACTTTATCTCCAGCTGAATGCAGTTCATGCCTTAAGGTGTGATTTCGTTGCGACGTCTAGCGGTCGCGGTCCCATCAGTCGCGGCCGGACGCAACGTCCAGCAGTCAAGCACACGGCCGAGCACTGCTACAATGCACTTTAATGTAAGTAAAGAGAGAAGCAGTGCTCGACCGTGTGTTCGACTGCTGGATGTCGCGGCCGGCCTCGACTGCTGGGACGTCACGTCCGGCCGCGACGTCCCAGCAGTCGAGCACAGGTTTGAGCACTGCTTCTCTCTTCACTTACATTAAAGTGCATTGTAGCAGTGCTCGACCGTGTGCTCGACTGCTGGACGTCGCGGCCGCGTGCAACGAAATCACACCTTTAAGAACTTAAAATTGTAAGTTTATGTAGAAACTATTTTTTCATTGTATTTTTATCGTTTTTCTAGCTCCATACTCTTAATATTAATCTATAGGAAACGAACAGTTGCAGTTAAGTAACTTTTGTTCTACAGATTTAATGGAAAATCACAATATTAATGTCATATACGCTGATAAGGTTCAATAAGATCGAAATGATCATCCCTGGGATGAGTCTGTATGAGTAAATCAAAAGACAATATTTTTCTAATGTTACTCATTTGCCCCTTTTAAGTAATATAATTGCAGTCAGCAAAGCAGACCAAGCATCAAGTATTGAAATTTAAGGGCTACTATGAGCGTTAGGAATCATGTCTGAAGGTTGACGGTTCGAATCCGACTGGCTTTTTTGGTGATTTTTTTGCCCTTTAGATTTTTGTGCCCAATGCCTTGGCTGAGTAGTAAGGAACCCATCTAAAGCTATAGGTTCCCGCCTGTAAATAACCCGAGCAGTTGAACCAACGTAAAATTACATACAAAACAAAATTTAACATGTGCCTGTTCTGAAAATATTTATCTTACCTACGTGTAGACCCGTATTTCTGACTGTGATAAAGAGTCTCGATAGTATTGTCTTTAAAAACAAATAGGTCAGTTTGGTTTAAATCTCGACATATTTCAATTTAACGATTAAATTGTTTGCTCTCATATTATTAGCGAAGTATTAATTTATAACGATATAATACTTAGTTAAAAGTTAAAAAAGACAGTTGATATTTGATAATTTGTATTTTATTTAATAATGTTAATATTAATGATGTAGAAGAAGTCGACAATTGGTAGTTTTTAGTGCGACTTTACTTACGTTTTCAATTTTAATTAAGCTTTTTTGTTTTTTTTAAGAAGAGCAGTTTTTGCAGTTTAAAAGCAGTCACTCTCGCCTTACATTTTGATTTATAATTATTTAAAAATTGGACTTTTACAACGAAAAGGATCTCCAGCAATTATTTAAAGTTATCTGGTCGAAATGTACTTAAATAATTATAAATCGATTTTTTAGAGTAGTGTAACATTGTAGTATTAACAAAAGAGTGATATTTCTAACGTATTTTAAGTTTTATTTTGATATTAACTTATTACAATCCCAAAATCAGTATTGTATACCTTTTTTGTATTTAATTTTTTTACATTTAAGCCCCGATTGTCGTAGGGTCTCTTAATTTTATTTTGGCAGCTTTAAATTTGAGCTTAATTTATTTTGCACTAGCGTTTTTCGTAGAAAACTAGTTATTGGTATTAAAAATTCTCACTTTAAAAAAATATTAATTTTCTCGATCGAGTGACTGACGTTTTTTTAAATATTTATAATAACGTAACCACGTACCAATACTCAAATGTAAAATTGGCATTAATAGGATTAATGTAACATAGGCATTTTATAAAAATGTTACGAAATGTACGGTTGTGAATTTATTAACAAAAAAGAAATAATTCGAAGTTTTCGACTTATTTCTTTAAGTGTGAGTGTGTTACTTGGGCAAATCTGAATGTTTTAGAATTTATGCTCGAGTTTTGAAGTGATCTGTTTTCGTAATAACTTAACAAATTGGCTATTAGTGTTAGAATATTTTTTTACAAATAAACATGGCTGCTAAATCCTCTTTTTCTATCTTTTAAGTTAATTAAATTAAAGCCACGGCCCTTATGTCATTTGTAAGAAATTTGCAATCCACAATGTTATCGTGCGCCATTGCAATGAATTTTTATTTGAATATTCAAATTGTGAAATGATTGCTAGGTTTTCAGTTTCTCACTTTTAATTCAAAAACTTACGCACTTTTCGAGAAAAGTGTTCATATACAAAAATTTCCTACAAATTATGCCTCTCACATTTTTACGTCAAATGAAAGATTTAGTTGGCCTGTATCGGACGTTGGGACTAAGCCAAGAACTCTCTCACATTTCTCGTTATGAACTCTATTTGATCTTCTGCGAATACGAAAACGCCAAGAGTAACAGGGCAAAACGAACTAAAATATCTGGGCTAATCAGAGAAATATAAAATACGCAAAGGTCTTCAAAAAGAAATTAATCCTAGAAAATCACAGGCACAGTCACTTTAATTACTATTTATTTTGCAATTAGATGAACCAAGAAATACAAATAATCCTTATAACACCACATTTTACTACATTTACACTATCGAGCCAGTTTAATGGTATTTGTAATTCTTCTCGTGACCTGTAAAAAAATAATCACTTCAATATAAGTGGCGAGAAAAGTCTTTGGATACTTACTAATTCTACCGTAATTTATAACGTAAAAGAACACCATCAGACCGGATACCAGTTGAAAGAATGCAGCACTACCGCTACGTTTTGGTTGCACATATTTGTGCTGCCAACGCCAGCAGGCTAAATCGTAATAATTTTATGACACATCGATCAAATTAATTTAACGTACCTCTACTGATGCACGACCCCATGGCCATAGGAGACTTATTACGGCGACCCAGCCATGCTCCCAATTCGCCTATTTTAACTTGAGCTAATGGAGTGTCGGCTGCAAGAGGAAGGTTACATAATTATGTAATTTCCAACTTTTTGGATTCTACTACGCACCTTTTCCATAATAACGCGCCGGGTCGTAAGGACCGTGGACTTTTGGATCGTATGCGGCGGGATAATTTCCGAGGCTTCCAAGAAAGTTCATTTTGGAAATTTCTGGATAGCAACTGGATACTAGACGAAGTCGATCTGTCAAATTTTAACAAATGACGAAATGACAGAAATAAAGGCGCGTTCACCACCGATTCGACGATCGACAGAATTTATTGTTGACAAAATATAGAAAAATCCAGGAAATAATTTTAATTTCTTTGGATTTGGGGTGTTGCCTTCGGTAACCGTATTATTTTTTTATTTATTTTTAATATCGAATTGGTTTATTGGTTCATGGTTCATTAGACGGTCGAATAAAACCGTGTCAGCTGTGCTGCACGTATGTAGTTGGTGCGGTGTCACGTCGTAGGGGATCTACGAGTTGGGGGTCTGCTTTCGTGTCTGAAGTGTTTTTATTTTATTTTAAAACTAATGCACTATTTTTTTTGTAAATATAGGAAAAACTCGTATAAAATTAATTACGTGCAGTTACTTTGTCCCTGTCAAGTGTCAAAATGTTAAACATATCGCGAGATTAGATTATTTATTTATTTATTCGCTAAATATTCGACGAAAGTTTAGATTATTGTTCGACGCCTTCTGGTTAACGTAAGTTTTTTCTGCTATTACCCGTCTTTTTGTCGATTGAAAGTATTTTTCGCTTTCGTCAATTAAATGTGTCACGTTTTAGAACTGTAATTTGCCAAAGATAAGATACAACACAGGCAATGCAACTGTGTCTTTTGCTAACTGATCTCCACTTTTGGCTGTGTTCGAAGCCCTCAAATGGGCAATTGCCTTACTTGCTTCAAGGAGCCTCCACCTACGGCTCAAGAAAATACCACATTAAACTCTCATAAAGAAGGTACGTTTTACAGTTAGGCCATCTTATACATTTATTTTAATCGTAATTCTTAATTAGAAATGCTAGAAGGTCGTTTATATTCGGCTTCGAGTCACATTGCAACTACGGCTCCTATCGAGACGAGCTTGTTAAGTAACGGAAATCACATCACGACTGTTCCCGAGCAACCCGTAACAACGCCCATAAGTAGATTTTATTCGTATCAACGTCGAGCACAAGGAAAATCGGCACCCAACATGGGAGGTACTAATAGTCAACCGTCCGATCTGAAAATCAACTCTCTGTTCGAGACTTACAAAGACGAAAACGAAGATGCCATTTTAGCGGAAGGCATTGAGCAATTGTGTAAGGACTTGCAAGTTTCTCCGGACGAGTTTAAAGTTTTAGTGTTAGCGTGGAAGTTAAATGCGGAACAAATGTGTAGATTTACGAGAGTGGAGTTCGTCAAAGGTTTCCAGTTTATGTGTGTGGATTCTATCAAGAGCGTACAAAATCGTCTGCCGGAAATAACGAAAGAAGTGGAGAACGATTCGGAGTTATTTAAAGACTTGTATAGGTTCACATTTAAATTTGGCTTGGATTCGGTTGTGGGCCAACGAATTCTTCCATCCGATATGGCGATAGTGTTGTGGAAACTGGTATTTACTGTTAGGGAGCCTCCGATATTACGAAGGTGGTTAAATTTTTTAGAAAAACATCCTTTAATTAGAGGCATTCCTCGCGACACGTGGAACATGTTTTTAAATTTTTCGGAAACGGTTGGAAACGATCTCAGTTCTTACGACGATAACGAAGCTTGGCCGAGTTTATTTGACGATTTCGTCGAATACGAAAACGATCATACGAATCAAAATATATCTAAAGATAAGGAATGCGATCAGTTCATTATTCAACAACGGGACGAATGATTAATACTAAATGTTTTTACGATTTTATTATAATAGTGCGATTTGGCTGTTTTTCATAATATCAATTTGTCGGTGAGGTACAAATCTGAGCCTGTAAAGTGTAAGTTTTTGCTGAAAAATGATATTTACTATTTTTAATATTACGACGTATTTTTATGAAATTATCAATGTGCTTTGAGTGTATAAACGTATACACGACACAGGTAATAGGGTATTCCATCTCCGTGGATAAAAACTTCATATGGCGTGGTCTTCAAAATTACTATATACCCCTTCAGAACTCATCTTCCCGTTCCTAATTCTACAGAAAAGACTGTACCATTCATGACCTGACCTGACCATTCATTTTTTTCAGTTTTAAGAATAACCATGTTTAATTGGCCACTCCACATGTAGAGAGACTTTGAAAGGAATGATACCCCATGTTATTGCCGAGATATATTAGATTTTATAAATATCCGAAACATCCAAATTATTGTAACATCGGGTACCGATCGATCGAGTAATGACTAATATATTTAGGTAAATGAAAAGGTTTCGGAATTCTACTTTCATTTTTGGAATCGAAACTTTATTTCGTATTTTTTGACCACGTCTAAAATTCTTTTTGATGTACTCAAAAAGTTTTTTACTCAAGAAAAAGTTATAGTTCAAGGGCTAGCAAACGTTGTACCACTTGATATTATTCCAAACATTCCATATTTTTATTTAAAAGTACATACTTTCCATAGCCAATATAAAAATCACTTCTAAGTTGCAGCATTAACATAGGAGGGACTCGAGAAAGTTTTGGTTTTTGCTTATGATTTCAAAACTGCCTTAGTTAATTCGAAGTATACACAAAAAATACAATGTTTTGGTATTTAAATGTTTTGTGTATCCTATGATCTAGTAAGTTTGATACCAAAACTTCAATTTTCTCGCGCCGCCCTAAACCGTTTGTGTGTCATACAAAACTAACACACAAAATTTGTAGTAAATTTAATGTACAGTCGGGTCCGGTTATAACGAGCACGCTAGTGCCAACAAAATGTGCTCGTTATATCCGAGCGCTCGTTGTAAAAGATCTTGGTTACAACGGATTTATTAATTATTATTTACTGTGTTTAGACTTGATTAGGGGAGAGTAACACTAAGCAACAAGAAACAATGACCGATGCCGAATGTATGTGATATACACGTTTAAAATCGCTTACGAGGAGTTACACAGCGAGCTACAATAAGTTTGTTATCATTATCGTGCTTTATTTTAGAAGCTAGCCGCCTAATAAATTATCAAATCTTCCACAATGAAGGAAATAATCGCACCAGTTAAGAACGTTTTTCAAGTATAAGAAATTGCTCGTTATAAGTAATGCTATTCCGCAGTTTGACCGTGTTTGGCAAGGGAAAAATGCTCGTTATAACTGATCTGCTCGTTATGTTCGAGCTCGTTGTATCAGAGCTCAAAATGTATTGAGTTAAATGGCGAATTTTTCGTGCCATGAGAAATTACTCGCTAAAACCGAGATCTCGCTATAAGCATAGCTCGTTATAACCAGACCCGACTAGTTTACTTTTGTATAGGAACACTTTTCTCCAAAAGTGCGTAGTTTTCGAGTTATAAGTGATAAACTTAAGAAATCAGTTCCGATATTGGAATTTTTGTCAAAGTTGAATCTTTGAAATGTTATCAAGTGGTATAATATTTGCTAGCTCTTGGACTATTAAAGCTGCTAAAAAAATTGGTACCTGTTGTTTTTAACACATAGTAATTATAAAAAAATTAATTATATTTGGTCAATTTATATTACGAATTTAAATGTGATTTATTTATTTTTAACCGTGTGTCATAACTTATAATTCTTTAAATTAAGCGGTTCGATAGGTATATAAAAATATAAAGCATTTTGTGTAGTTGTATGCTTTAAGTGATATGGGTCCTCTCCCACAAAATATTTTTATAAAGAGAATTGATTTGCAATTTTTATATATTTATAATTTAGAGAAATGCTTATTAATCCGTTGCTTGTTTTTTTATAACTTTGTTCATCATTTTTTTTGCCAAAACGAGTTACTTATTTAAATTAGGAATCTGCGAGTTTTATTTAGAAAATGTTGGTTTAAAGCAATCGAGACTTTTAATTTTGGGCAGATTCTTAGTTTTATGTGTCTTGAAGATTTAAGACTGATATTATCGTTAAGTGGTGAACTACTCGACATGAGTTTTTTTTTTCGTACATTATGAACTAATCCGATAATTAATTTTCTTCGCCGATTTAATTTTTCATTTGTAGATAACTGTACATATAGGTGTGAATAAAAAGGAAGTTTATTACAGATTTTTATTTACATTAGTTTGATGTGAATATCGCCTGATTAAAAATTCCAGTTTCTGTGTGGACATTCGATTTTCCTGCCACTTTTTCCTCGACAGCGACATCTATAGGCGTTGTGCTACACTACTACACAAATTACACAACACTACACAAATTCTTGATAATATCGTGTCTCTAACCTCATTTATTGTTAATGAATGATTATGGATGGTAAAATATAAAACAATTAATATAAAATTAGTATAATCAATTTGTTTTAGATCTACTGTGTTTACAATTAATGATCTTAGTCGTACTTCTGGTAATTTTAAGAATCTTTTATTTAATCCATAAAGTAACCTATGGATACACTGCATACTCTACAGAAAAAAGAATAAATTCGTGCAAGACAATAATTTGTGTTGGTTCTGGTGGACACACAACCGAAATGCTCGATTTGATCAAAATATTGAACTTCCAAAAATATTCCCCGAGATATTATTTACTTGCAAAAAGTGACGTAACGAGCTACTCGAAAATAGCACAATTTGAAGATAAACGCGACTACAAAACAATTTCGATTCCACGTAGTCGAGTAGTTGGACAATCGTATATCACGTCGATATTTACGACGCTCTATTCAATTACCTATAGCATTCCAATTGTACTAAAAATTAGGCCAGATTTAATACTGTGTAATGGGCCCGGTACGTGCATTCCGATTTGTATCATCGCATTTCTTTTAAAAGCCGCATTTGTTTGTGACACGAGGATAGTGTTTATCGAAAGTTTTTGTCGAACTAAGACGTTTTCGCTGACCGGAAAAATTTTAATTTATTTTGCAGACAATATAGTAGTCCAATGGCCTTCATTAAAACAAAAATTGAAACGATCAACTTATATTGGACAACTTTTGTGACTGCTCCATGCGAGATTAGACAATTGCAGTGATTAAAACGTTGCTTTGTATGCAGTTTTGCTGATTTTTAAGAAACCTCGAGTTTAACCTGAGTGAAATAAATACAAGATGTTGAAAGTATGTAAATTTTTACTTGGCATTTTTTGAGCTTATGTCTTGATTTGTGAAAAAACTATTTTAAAGCGAATCTTTTTAATAGGGCACAGTTAGGTTAGTAACAAGAGGTGCTTTTGGGTTAGGAAAAGCTACAGTGGAAAGCCTCATACAATAAGGTAGTCAAGTGGTGTACGATTTATTGTAGCTGTCTTAATAGGAGAGAATAAATCCAACAAAGAAGGTCAACGTGGAGTTGTCGTTAATACTGTTAGTATAGCCGGTTCTAGAAGGTTAAATGGGTCTAGCCGCTTATACGGCTAGGAAAAGAGGCATTACTAGCATGATCCATGATACTTCATTTAGTCAGAGATTTAGCTTTCCAAGGAAAGAGTTTGTACTATAGCACAGGGTAATTATATTTGTAGCAAAAGATTACTCCCATTCCATCCCATTTTTTAGGTTCATTCAAGACAAACGTGATAAAAAATTTAATGCTGAATGGTGAAGCTATTTGTTTAGACGCAGCTGTAAGAATTTATTTCCAAAGAAGAATATAGAAACCATTGAAAGATTAAAACTCAATATCTCAAATCTACAAATTCTAAATTACTAGTGCAGTTTTTGTATGTAGTCGTAATGTTAATGTAATTAATATTGTTAAGGGCCAGGGTAGCCGAGCATTGGATTCAGATCAAATTCCTTCTCCCGGGTGGTTCGGAACCCATCTAAAACTAGGTCCCGTCTGTAAATAACCTGTTTAGTTGAAAAGCGGACGTTAAATACCACATGTAAAAAACATATTGTGAAGTCTTAAAGCAACTATGTATTATAATTTACTGTTAAACTACCCCTGCTCAGAACAACTAGATTAGTAATTAGAAAAATTAATATTGTCATTTACAATGGTAACAGTTTTGGTTTCAATGTTTCTTTTTTCTGTTGGTGACACATATTTTACTCATGAAAAAATGAATTTAAATTAGTAAATAATAATTTATCGATTTTATGCTTCTAAGCACACCTAATAGCCAACCGAACACGCCTACCTAATTGAGTGTATTAATAAGTTTATTGTAGTATAAAACAAAAATAGAATTTTCACATATTTAATAAAACCGCAGACGCGTTTCGCCCATGGTGAAAATCCTATGTGAAAGTCCTATTTTTGCTTTATTGCAATGTTGATTGAGTTTATAGGATTTTCATCAATAAACATTCAATAATTCATGGAATTATTAATAAGTTCATCAATTTAATTAATTTTTTCTCTTAATATTGTAAATCAGTAGTTGCAGCATTGTATATGTATTTCAATTATAATATTAGTTTATTAATTAGTTAAAACTATTATGCATTTTCATTCTATATTGACCACTTTTTAAGTTGAAATAATGTAAAAGTCGAAATTTGTTAAAATTCCAACTTTTTACGCCTACTAATACATAGGCAACACTTGTTACTCTCCCACTAAATTATAAATTTTAAATTACTATAGAAATTTACAGAGTGGGGTGGTCACATGACCACCAAAAGTTTATATAAGGCCGAGTTTTGCCATTCAGAAATTTTCTAATCTCCACTTCAAATCAGCTTCGAAGAGAAAATTTTCGGTTTGCTCGTGTGAAAAATCAACTTCGACTATTTGAATTTTTTTTTCTTGGAAGTTGTTAGAAGCATTGTTCTGAATATCTTTAGCGACTTTTGGATCGTTTGGTCGAATATTAATGCGGGAAATTAAGTTTTTAAAAATCAATTATTTATTCGTACCTACCACAGTATTAATTAACTCTGAATTCTTGTTTGGAAGGTGTTTGGCGCTTCTTAAGACGCTGTTATTTCTATTTTCTGAGGAGAATTTATTTTAAAATTTGTTTTTGTCTTTTAATTATTATTGTATGTATGTAAATTACGTTGAAAAAAATAAACGATAGAAAGCAATAATTTCTTTTATTATAAGCTACCCTATTTACAAGCAAAATCCTCATTTTTGGACTAGATAGTTGGAAAGCAAAAGGGTGATAGGGTTTTTGAAATAAATTTTTAATTAAGAAGGTACTTTTTGATGAAAAAAAATTTCAAATCATATAAGCGATAACGCCTCGTTTCATAACATAATAGCAAAGCTTTTAAATAAATTTTAAATAAATATTTTTCTCTAATTTATTTCGTTTACTTTATCGACCTTCTGCTCTCCTACTACCTAGCCGGAAAATTATAAATTTTGAAAGAAACTCTAAAAGGTATATATTTTTTAAAGTTTGAATTACGCAATTTTGAGGGTGCGACTCTTTAGCTCTACTAGCTGCAAATCTTCTTGTATAATTTGGGTGGTTCTGCTTCTCTAGTTTAGAAGATATTCAACATAAAACACAAAATTTGAAAATTTATAAAAGTTATAATATCTTAAAAGTCGAATATCTTCTAAACTAGAGGACCGGCAGCCCCCAAATTTAACAAGTATATTCCCCGACAGTAGGGCTCAAAATTCGCACCCTCAGAATTGCATAATACGATTTTTTAAAACTTTTTTTAAAACTAGGATTTTAAAAATTTCCTTTAAATTCTACAATTTTCGGACAAGGTAGTAGGAGAGCAGAAGTGCGATAAGGTAATCGAAATAAATTAGAGAGAAATATTTATTTAAACGAATTTGAACAGCATTGCGATATCAGCGATAACGCCTCGTTTCATAACATATTGTCAGTGCCTTTAAAATTTGTTTAAATAAATATTTCTTTCTAATTTTTTTCGATTACCTTATCGCACTTCTGCTCTCCTACTACCTTGTCCGAAAATTGTAAAATTTAAAGGAAATTTTTAAAATCCTAGTTTTAAAAAAAGTTTTAAAAAATCGAAATTATGCAATTCTGAGGGTGCGAATCTTGAGCTCTACTGTTGGGGAATATACTTGTTAAATTTGGGCGCTGATGGGCCTCTAGTTTAGAAGATATTTGAGTTTTAAGATATTTTAACTTTTATAAATTTTCAAATTTTGTGTTTTATGTTGAATATCTTCTAAACTAGAGAAGCAGAAGCACCCAAATTATACAAGAACATTTGCAGCTAGTAGAGCTAAAGAACCGCACCCTCAAAATTGCGTAATTCGAACTTTTAAAAAAATATACTTTTTAGAGTTTCTTTCAAAATTTATAATTTTCCGGCTAGGTAGTAGGAGATCAGAAGGTCGATAAGGTAAACGAAATAAATTAGAGAGAAATATTTATTTAAAAGAATTTTAAAAGCTTTGCTATTATGTTATGAAACAAGGCGTTATCGCTTATATGATTTGAAATTTTTTTCCTCTTAATTAAAAATTTATTTCCAAAACCCTATCAACCTTTTGCTTTCCAACTATCTAGTCCGAAAATGAGGATTTTGATTGTAAATAGGGTAGCTTATAATAAAAAAAATTATTGCTTTCTATCGTTTATTTTTTTCAACGAAATTTACTAATTTACATACATACAATAATAATTATAAGACAAAAATAAATTTAAAAATAAATAATTCTCCTCAGAAGAGAGAAATAACAGCGTCTTAAGAAGCGCCAAACACCTTCCAAACAAGAATGCAGAGTTAAATAATATTGTGGTACGAATAAATAATTGATTTTTAAAAACTTAATTTCCCGCATTAATATTCGACCAAATGATCCAAAAGTCGCTAAATATATTCGAAACAATGCCTCTTAACAACCTCCAAGAAAAAAAATTCAAAAAGTGGAAGTTGATTTTTCACAAGAGCAAAACTAAAATTTTCTCTTCGAAGCTGATTTGAAGTGGAGATTACAAAATTTCCGAATGGCAAAACTCGGCCTTATATAAACTTTTGGTGGTCATGTGACCACCCCACTCTGTAAATTTCTATGGTAGTTTAAAATTTATAATGTAGTGGGAGAGTAACAAGTGTTGTCTATGTATTGGTAGGCGTACAAAGTTGGAATTTTGACAAAACTAGACTTCTACATAAATGGTCAACATAGAATGAAAAATGCATAATAGTTTTAACTAATTAATAAACTAATTGATTTATTTATTATACTGTCGCAAACAGAACGAAGCGCCCCAATTATAAGCCAACAGTTAAAAAAATATAAACACAAAATAATACCCGAAAGAAAACAACACTATTGCTCTGAAAGTCATGACAAATAAATATAAAAATTTCTACCAAAGATCTGGAACCAATAGCTACATCGTGAACATACATACCTACTTTACAAAAAAGCCTACAGTTTACACTAAAATGAAACAAATCCTGCATCATTACATAGTACAAGAGGCAATTCAACCAGCTTCAAACACCAACATTTAAAACCTCTCCATGAAAGACATCAGTGACCTGACTAACGATGTTCAGTGTCCACGCGAGCCTGTGCAGAAAACACACATTCAAAACATTCGTCAGAGGCCTTTTTAAATAAAATAGGCGACGACCTCTGCTTTTAACCTAAGAAACATTAAATTTTAATTAAACAATATAAGCACGCACAATATCGGTGAGATTATTCATTACCTTGTACAGATAAATGCATCTTGCAGAAATCGCCCCCTTTCCAACAACATATACTCAAATGTAATGTTATAATTATAAATTTTGATACATAAACAATGCCGCAACTCCAAATTTATAATAGTAAAACAAGAAAACCACTATTAATCAGGAAAAATTAATTAAATCTATGAACTTATTAATACACAAACCAGCTCTTCCAATGCTTTGCAACAATTAGGAAAATTTCAAGTAAACGTTGCTATATTTAGGACATGAGCGACTGTTCGCTGTTGTAAACGAAATCTAAATCTCAAAATAGAAATTAAAATACTTCTTTTTTAAATATTTTTTCTGACCATTTCCAATTATTAACAACGTTCTTCAGTAAGCCACAACCATTCATTTCCAAAATCTTCATTCATCATCAATCGTCACAAGTTTCGGTCGTAGCTAGACAGTAATAAACATCCAGATAATTGAATAGCTTGTTACACGATACAAAACTCTAATTTCTAAATTGCCTTCTTCGAACATCAAATTTTCTTCAACAATGATGTTGATAAGTTGTTATATGATGAGAGACAGCCGTCACCTTTTAGGGTTCCCCTTCTCCAATGCCAATTGGAGCATTACATTTCGATTTACAATTGCCACAAAATAACACTAGAACAAAAGCAATGAGTTAGTAAAATCGCCAAAATTTACTAAATACACTAAAATAATTAATATTAATAATTATAGTGTTTCGCAAGTTACCAAAAACGAATCATTAAAACTATATTTTGAATTCTGACACGGGCTCACATATAATGAGCAGATCGGGGGCAATTTTTAATACCTGAAACCTGAAGAACATTCTTCACTGCAGAGATTACGAAAACTTCAGAATAATCGAACAATTTGCTTCCGTTATAATTTATAATAGGTTATAATACCAAATCAAGGAGCAGATAAATACGGCTATAACTTTTGTCACTTTGTCAACTCGGTAGTTATTTGTAAGTATCCATTATGCGATTTGTAGGAGATCTGGACATCTGGACTTTTTAATTTTTAACATCTAAGGTTGGGTTAGAAAAATGGCTAAAATGCTTTTCTTCCACAAGGGTAAAATAAGGCTAGTAACACACCCACTAATTATTTTAACGCAATTTTTAATTTTTAATAGATTTCTACACATCGAATGAGTGTTAGCGCACAGGCAATCATCAATGTTTTTATTGCCTGCGCGCTAACACTCATTTGTTGTATTGAGATCTGTTATAGACGATTAAAAATTGTGTTAAAATCAAACGTTCGTGCGTAGCAAGCCTTAGAAAGAAATTACTTACATATGCAACCCATCGTGCAATGCTGTATTTACGGTTGACGCAATTTAAGTTTTGATCGAATACTAAATTAAGCTTTAATAAGAACGTGAATAAGTCGCTTACCACATAACACTTACAGCCACAGCCGTTTTCCAGGCCGCATTTGATTAATTTCCATCACTTCCTTGTATTCATTGGCATTTAAAAGCAAAAAATCTAAATCAGCTCCAGTCTCCAGACCTTAGTCGACGTTACAAATCGACACTACACTTTTGCCGTACCAGCACCTATCGAAATTTACTTCTTTAAGCTCTACAATGAATGCTGCAATTTACCCTTTAGTTTATACTCCCCGTAGTATTCAGAATATTAGGATTAGGTACTCGCACAACACATAAATTTGTCAAAAACAATGTGTATCGATTTGACGTAGTCGAGTAGTTGAACAATCTTACATTACAGCGATACTTAAAAACAGTATTGAAATATCATTCGTCTATAGCATTTCAATTGCATTAAGAATTAGGCCAGGTTTAGTACATTTTATAGGTGCTACGTAACTGATCCAGAACATATATGCACGTCGATGTTAATGCATTTCTTTTAAAAGCCGCAGTTATTTAATTCGTCATACGAGGAGAATTTTTGTGAAACCAACTGCAGATTTTAATTTTCTTGTCGGCAATACCGTAGTTTGATGGTCTTCGTTGAAGCAAACTTGTATACCATTGTAATCTACGTACTTAAATTGGGCAATTCAACTCTTGTGACTTCTTGACCAAAGTTCACTTCGAGGTTAGATCTTGCAACTTTGCCATTGTACGCAATTTTGAACTCGTTTAGCCGATTTTTAAGAAAAAGTGTCTTTAAATTTGTACGAAATCATAACGAGATGTTAAAAGTACGTAAATTTTTGATTTTAGTAAAAACTTGGCAGTTTTTCAGGTTATATCGTGTTTTTGAAAACTTTTCTAAAACGATTCTTTTTAATAGGGCGCAGTTAGTTTAGTAACGGGAGGTGCTTCGGGGTTAGGAAAAGCTACCGTCGAAAGGCTCGTACAACAAGGAAGTCGCGTGGTGTTGTGCGATTTACCTAAGTCGAATGGAAGCGAAGTTGCAAAATCGTTTGGCGAAGATAGGTGTGTTTTTGCACCAGTCGACGTAAATATTACGTTAATTGAAATAATTCGTATTTTAATTTAAGTTTTATCAATAGGTCACGAAAGAGTCTGATGTTGTGAATGCTTTAAGTGTAACGAAAGAAAAATTTGGAAAGTTGAACAACTTGGTTAATTGTGCCGGGATAGGGGTTGCATTTAAAGTATACAATTTTAATAAGAAAGTTCCTCATAGTTTAGAAGATTTTACCAAAGTCATACAGGTTGTTAAACTATTAATAAATGAGCTTTTGTTAATTAGACCGACTGATTTAGATAAATACTATCGGAACTTTCAACGTTATTAGATTAGCAGTCGGTGTAATAGGAGAGAATGAGCCAAACGAAGATGGTCAACGTGGGGTTGTCATTAATACTGCTAGTGTAGCCGGGTACGAAGGTCAAATGGGCCAAGCCGCTTATGCTGCTAGTAAAGGAGGCGTTATTAGCATGACACTTCCTCTAGCCAGGGATTTAGCTTCCCAAGGGATTAGAGTTTGTACTATAGCACCTGGTAATTATATTTGTGGCGAAAAGTTACTTCAATTTCAACCCAATTTTTTAGGTTTGTTCGAGACACCTCTTTTAGGTTCATTACCGGAAAAAGTAATAGCTTTTCTATCAAAATCTTCGCCTTTCCCTCAAAGGCTCGGTCATCCGAGAGAATATGCCATGTTGGTACAAAGTGTGATAGAAAATCCAATGTTGAATGGTGAAGTTATTCGTTTAGATGCAGCTTTAAGGATGCAACCTTAAATATCGATGTTTCTAATTTTTGTACTAATTGGTGAAGGCTCAAAATAAACTTGGACAAGGATACAGATTTTTGATTTGCTAGATCCACCAATACATAATGCTGTACCTTGTAAAGTTCTTCGATTTACTTTACAAAATAGCTGGTCCCCGACTGAAATGGCCATCTGGAGATGCTGCTTTTTATTAATGTCACCTTGTAAATTATCATGTTCTTAAAACTAAAATACGACATTTGAACATCTGAACATTTATCACAGATAATTTATTTAAACAAAGCGATATTTCATAAAGGATAAATTAATAATTAAAAATAACGAATATAATATAATATTGTATCGACATCATGTAATGCTCCTGGTTCAGTTTTAATGTTTTACTAGTTCATTATTGGATCAATGTAACTAATTTTGTAATGCCCTCAAATGTATCTCATATCTAAGCATCGATACACACAATAACGAATTAAGGAAGTTAAATCATTATCAAGTTAACCAATTGGCACATTCCAAACTTGTCTCTGACAAACGACTCGTCGTTAAACAATTGCCATTCAAATATTTTGCAACACCCGCTTGAGAGTAGATGCTCAAATAGCTGTTTCCCTAAGCCATCGATAACAATGCTGTAAATGAGCAAATAAGCAATCGACAGAAATATGCACCATTAGCGACGATTGGTAACAAACGAGTCGTTCAAAAGTTAGAGAACAGTCACATTAATCTACAAGAAATAACTCTTTTGCCGCTGGAAAAACGTGTTCCGTATTAGAATCGGCAATTCCGGCTTCGATCAGTTCTTGTCCAATATCGACACCCTGCTTGTTTGTCAAGAGCACTTGTAAATGACCAGGATTGGCCCTACAACATATTTTTATAAATACGCATTATTAAATTAACTTAAATTGGGGTAGATTTTCCCGTTGATTTTCAAAAAGGTTAAAATTGTTTCACACTTACATTACTCGGGCTTTATATGTGTGTCCGAGGTATCTTTTATCGAGTTCCATTTTGCCTTCTTCCGGATCTACGCCACTTTTTTGTTTTACATTGTATAATCTGCATTCGGTTGCCTAAAAATTCAAATTAGTCAGTTATTACTTCAACAAGTAGCATACAAAGGATAATAGAAGGAAGCTACCGAACTGGCTATGTCCACCTGTCGGAGTAGAGTTGAAATTTGGTGCAATTGCACACATCGTATAGTAGAGCCAGTAAATTAAAATTCAGGTTCATAAGTAATTTTATATCCGTAATGGCACATTGGAAAACAAAATATTTTTACCTGGTACGGTAAATGCATGAACTCCGATTCGATCGCTCTTAAGTTGGACATGGGTACCAGCAAAGTATCTCCAAAGTCGACTATAAAAATCTCGACTGATATTTCTTGATTTTCTAATATGTGAATGTAACGAACTTGCCCTCTATACCAATGCGTATTCCAATGTTGAGCTATTACAATTTCGTTCATAGAGGGTGGATACTGTAGCTTTCTGTACTTTTTAATAACGTCCGGTTGATTCATCATTTTTATAAAATGTTCCGCATTCCAGTCTGAAACAACAAAACCAAAACTATTTGTTTTCTAATAAAAGTTAATTTATCTCACCATTAACTATGACATCTTGAGCGGTGACAAAGCGAATTTGACCGTAGAAAGTTTGTACATTGACTACGTGCGAAATGGTTATGTAAATTTCTTGGCCTATAAAGTAATGGTAAGGGTCAGCAAATGGCTGGTTGTAAACTAGCTGCCTATCTCTCGTAAATCCGTCTACAGAAATACAAACTATTAATAAGAATTAACTTTTTTTTTAATTTACCCACCAGTAAGACGATCGTGTTTTAATTTACAATTTCTTCCTTTGTAGCAGGTTCCATCGGCACGTATGAAACGACAAGTTTCGGCTTCATCTCGAGGATCGTAGTGCATGACGGCCTCATTTATATTGTTCGCTTCAAACTTCGGAATTTGATTAAAATATATATCGAGGACTTCCTCTTGAGACATGTCCGAATTTATTCCAGCAATACCTGATATAAAAACATATAAATTAGCTAACGGTACCACGAATGGGAAAGTTCTCCAGTTACCAGTGGTTACTACCACTATATCAATTTGTGTACATTCTTGGGGATCTGGAAAAAATGTGGAGATCGAGGAGCTTCTGGAAATAACTCATTTAATATTATCTCCAACGGTTGAAGACCAAAAAAAGCTCAATTTCTAAAATCGTTCGGTTTCACTCCGCTTAAAATCTTGAACAGCTAATGCTATAGTCATGAGATTTCACAAACAAGGAGATGAAAAAGGTCAATAACAATCGCTCAATGGGAAGGGTCGTTTTGGAGTCAGTTTTGTTTATAAAGTTGCATCAACTTTCGTCACTGTTGTCTTATTGGGAAATAAATTCAACCATTTTGTAGAAAATTTAATACTCGATATTTTGTGAAACTTGACTGTTTGCGTTAAAATTTATATTTTTGGGAATAATTAACAAAACAAAATTATCCCAATTCGGTTACAAATAGTTTTCCAAAATAATACTGCACTTTTGGTTAATGCACTGAAACTTGGTAAATTTTCTTTCCGGTGGTCGAAGTAATTTTACCTAATAAGACCAAGAACAAAATTGATGAGCCGTTTTTTCAAAATGACAGAAAAAACTTGAGTCAGCGGTTTGCATTGAATTTTTTTTGGGCCCATTGAGCCAAACTGCTTCGAATGGCATGACAAACACATGAACTGAAATTCAGTCAACACGGTAGAATTTATTTTAGGTAAAGTTCTGGTGGTCGTGATCACTATCTCCAACCCCAAATAAACCCTTACCAACGAGTGATTTATATAAACTAATTTTTTATTAATCATCCTTATAATTAGCTCTTATTTACTAAATTCCATCACCCTGTATAAAGTTGAAATTGTAATTCAAATGGATATTAGCAAATTACAAAACATTTATTCTTAAAATACAATTTCTTAAGATTAAAAAAATAGAAAATAAGTCTTAATACTCTGTGAATTCAAAACCAAATGACTGCAACTTAATACTTTAAAGTATATTCCTACCATGAGCCTTCCGAATTTGATTAACCATAAAGGAATGCTTGACAACATTGGAATGATCGTCAAAAATTTCGACGGCATGTTCCGATCGGATTAATTGAGTTCCTATAGTATCGTCGTCGTCACGATCGGAGATACTCAATTCGACTTCGTACGAATCTCTAAAAATAATTGTCTTTTAACAAGTTGCTATTTTAGACCCAACTAACGCACCTGTTTTTGCAATAATAAACGTGATCAACTTTAAAAAATGTCTCTTCTAAATTTCCACAAATGTCAAGTAATTGGTCTACGCTCGCTTGTGGCCATCGAGTGAGCTTTTTGTCTTTCGTCGAACCCGGTGGATACAACTAAACATTAACACAATTAAAAATAATTAAAGAGGTCATTTCGTAACAACTCACATAAGCTAGGTGACAAGGGTGAGCCAACTTTGGTATCGCACACAAAGATGGTAGTATAGGCTTTAGTTTCTTGTAAGAAATGGTGGATTTATCTCCATAATCCACAAATTGTACCAACACGTCGTCATTTTTCTCATCGTTCTAAAATAATTAGCAAATAATTGGTTAACAAAGTAGTCAATTAATTAGTTACCATCGTCCAATCTATTACTTCAACACGATACCAATAGTCTGAGACACAAGTGGCACAAAAGTCGCCCAACTTTTCTCTAGTCAAGTATTTTGTGGAAGCAATACGTTCAGGGTGTGAAATGGTTTCGAGCTGAACGGCAATCCTTTAATAGAAATCAAATTAGTCCACAAAAAGCGACAAATTGGAGAAAATTAGAAACTATACGAAAATTTGCGCACACAAATAAAAAAATCGATACAGGGTGGCCCAAAAAAAGGAGCTATTTTGGTGGCATTTCGGATAATCTTAACATACATTATCGAAGTTCTTAATTGAACGCCATTTATTTGGTTTGTTTGCTATTTTGCTGTTATGGCCACATCAGGCATTTTTACATAAATCCAAATCATAAAAATGAAGCGTCAAAATAAGATTTTTGAAAAGAGCAAATGTTAAAAAAATTTTATCTCAGTCAATTGCCATCCTAGTAATACAAAGCACACCAAATTAAAGAAAATTTCGTAAACTTCAAAAAAGGTGTGATGACATTTTTCGATAAAACCATTATTTTACAAAATCCACCTAAACGCCGATGTGGCCATCTTACAACTAGAGGACCCGTAAGTTTCCAAAATGTGGTGCTTTTACTCATGCGCGTAAATTTGTAATAACTCTTCAAACTTAATCTGATTATAGTATAAATAAATAATAATGACCAAGTTGCTCCTAGAGCACACTTACACATCTAAAAGAGCAGCATCATCGTCGGCCACTTGTAAGTAAAAATAGGATGGCGATTCGATGTAACTAATCATGCAAAGATCATGGATTTTAATTGCTTCTTTAATTGGAATTTCTAAAATTTAGTTTTAAAAAATGATTAAATACCTAAACAAAAACATTTTGACCTACCGATCCTTTCCTCCACGTCTTTTATGACGGGTACTTTTTTTATTGCATTTGCTTTATGGTTTTCCACATCGCGCCTATTCAAACTATTCACACTACCTTCGGAATATTTAACCGAAGTCGATCTCACACTTATGTCGGGCATAAAATTATCAGTTTGACATTTTCCTTGCAAAGTCATCAAGGAGAGAGCCTTTAATTTTTCCGAAATACTACCTATTTTTTCGTCAACGTTTTTTATGACGGGCTCTTCTTCTTTCGCATATGATTTAAGGTTTTCCACATCGTCCCTATTAAAACTAGTCACACTGGCTTCCGAATATTTAACTGAAACCAATTTCTCACTTACATCGAGCATAAAATTATTAGTTTGACATTTTTCTTGCAAAGTCATAATGGGAAGAGCCTTTAATTTTTCCGAAATACTATCTATTTTTTCGTCAACATCTTTTATGATGGGCTCTTCTTTCGCATTTGATTTAAGGTTTTCCACATCGTCTCTATTAAAACTAGTCACACTGGCTTCCGAATGATTAACTGAAACCAATCTCTCACTTACATCGAGCATAAAATTATTAGTTTGACATTTTTCTTGTAAAGTCATAACGGGAAGAGCCTTTAATTTTTCCGAAATAGTACTATCGATTGCATCGTCTCGAGGAAGTGATTCATTTTCGACGTGAGAAGATACGTTTGAACAAAACTCCATTTCCGAAGAAGTGTTAGGTTTACTATCGTTGTTTACTACGGTTACGTGTTCAAAGAAGTCACGCGACGAAGCGTTTGAACAAAAATCCATTTCGGAAGAACTATTTCTAGTATCTGTGGCACTGTAAAAACATTCGGAACCCTCGAGTTTAATTTCGTTCGAGTCTTTTGGCGGTGAAGTATCTTTAGAAGGATTTGTTACACAATTTTCCCTTTTTACATTTGGCATCTTGGATAAAACCGGCATAGATGTACTAATAGCTAAACTTTCTGCCTCGAGAGGTTTAATGTCTTCCATATAAGTTTTCTCGATCGTACAAACAGAATTACTTGTAGCTTTCTCCTTCGAACACGAAGGTTCATTGATGGCTTCTTCGATAGTACACAGGGACTTATCGATTGTTTCTTCGATCGTACATGCAGATTTGTCGATAATGCTCTCTTCTGAAACGGCAACCTTTAATAAGGGCACCGAAATATTACAACTACTTTCGGGCGTCGGTAACATGTCGGCAATACCCTCCGCTAGTTCTTCCACTTTCGACTGCTCCTTATCGACTACAAATTCTTCTAAATACACGTTTAATTCTAAAATCTTTTGATAACTTGCATGCTGAAATTGAGATACAGCTAGGAAATACTTAGAATGTTTACGTAAGTTTGCGGGGGATAAATTGTCGATGTTATTCAGGTGGAGACGATTCTATAAATATAATTGATGAGTACATAATATATTAATTACTATTATAGTAATTTACCTTTTCTAGTATTTGATTTAATAATACTATGCTAGTTTCACACTCTTGCTTGAGATGTGTAAACTGAAACAAAGTTTCCGCCTTTCGATGTTCCATGTTGTTTAAATGTAATCACAAAAAATATTTACCATTTAACTATTAAAAACGACAACGAACACAAGTGTTTTATTTTAAACAAAGGACAAACCACAAATACGAATTTTAAAAATATTGATAAAATAGCTAGCCGATTAAATGTTGCTTGCTGGATTAGCAATTGTTGTATGTTGTATGCATCCATGAGAGCCAATGAGAACCAAGAACTGGAAGAACTGCTGTGATAGGTCGAGTCAGGTCAAGTGTACTATTTAGAGCACAGGGGCGTACTTTGAAATTTATTTAATTGCTATCGAATTCATAAATTTATACTTTCTCATTTATTTTTCATTTATCTTTTAGAAAATAGAATTAAAATACCTATTTTGTAATACTTACACGTCTTATGCTTATATGCACTACAACAGCACTCTGTTTTGCTCATTTTTGACTAGACTAATTCGCCATAAAAGAAACTAATATTATTGACGCCAAAAATTGATTTTATTCAAAATTTTTACAGTTACCTACCAAAAATATGTTCTTAAAAGTTAAAAACAATGTACAGAAGCGCCGGCGTTTTCGTACGAGTGCTAACGACGATTAATTAGTGCACTACAAAGCTCGTAGGGCAATGAACGAAACAAAACCTCTCATTTTTATATCTTGTTTTTGAACGCACTCTCGGTAAACCCCCCTAACTTAATTTTAATTACTTAACGTCGTTTCTCTTCCTAGCGTCGAACAACTTTCACAAAGGACTCGTACAAACTCGAGTATCGAGAACTTCTCCTTTAGTCTTTTTACTTCTATTAAGTTTAAGTTGTATTTCTGAAAACGATTTACCTTTAGTCTCGGGTTGAACGAAGAAAACGAATAACGAGCCTAAGACGCAAGCGATCGCGAAAAGACCGAAAACGACGTGTATGCCCAAAGCGACGACTATTGGTTCAAAAAATTTCGTCACTAGAAATCCTAAAGTTACGCCGAAAGTAGTCGACGTGGAAATTGCGACCGCTTTTATATTCGTCGCGAATAATTCTCCTAATAAAACGTACGGGAGGGTATAAATTCCGATCGGGTTCATTACTAAATAGAGTATCAGTCCGGTCGTAGGTAACCACGAAAGGAAGCTCACGTCAGTTTGCGCCACATTTTGGAGATAGAAATAAACGGTTTCGCCTATTAGAGCCACGCAGCATCCTAAAGTTGATATGAGTAGTAGAGGCTTTCGGCCCAATTTATCCACGACCGAAGCTGCGAGCATTGCTAAAATGTAGAAAAATGGAAGATATTCAAAAAATTGAATTTTGTATTGCCCGTTAAAGACAGAAGTTGTGGTTTAAAATTCACCTGCAGGAAGTTGAACGACTCCACAAATGATGCTCGTGACTTCTGGCGAAATGGTACTTCCACTACTTTCTATAATTGTTTGAATGTAAGCTTCGATTGCTGCTATACCGGTTAACTGTTGAATCATTTTAATTCCTAAAAACATTAACTATTTAACGCCACCACTTATTTGGGCGTACGTAAACGAACCTATAATAACAATTAACGATTTCCGGTATTCTTTGCCAGAAAACAATTCCCATAAAGTGGACTTATTAGTCATGTCGAACGTGACCGTTTTTTCAATATCTTTCAAATGTTCGTCTATATCTTTCATTTCTCTGGTAGAATTGGAAAGTCTTATTAAATTCTTCTTCGCCTCTTCCTTTTTTCCGATCTTAATCAAATAATACGGCGATTCGGGCATAAAATAAAACAACACTCCAAATAAGATCGGTATGAAGCTACAAATCATCGCCAGAAACATGTAAGAAACGAACGGGCCTATTGTCAGCACAAATAAACTTCCGGTCAGTTTTAAAATGTTCATCATCGTTCCTAATTTTCCTCTTACATCTTTTTCCGCTATTTCGCCGGCATAAATTGAACCGCTCTTAAGGAAGAAATAGTCAAATTAGTATGAATCATCTGAGCCTGACAGAAATAGTAGAAGAGATTTAGAATCTAGAAAGACGGGTAGACTGACGAACAAACATAGAGTGTACAAGACTATTGCGAGGCAAATAGACGAACGTACAAGCATATGCAGGAAGATAGACGGACATAATAAGAGCGGACAAGGAAATATTTTATAAACGGAATGGGCAAGTAAACGTACGTAGGGGGATGGACAGACACACAGACAGGTAGTGGATGAGTGAGTAGTAAATAATGAGATTATTTACAAAAGATTACGAGCCTTAGAAACCAAGAAGTGAATAAATTAATTGGAAGTGGAGTAGTGGAGAGGGACGACGATTACGGCGACGGTGCATATCTTACCGTTGAAACAATAGCAAAAGCGCTTCCGGCAATAAATCTCGAAACACAGATAACTATCACAGATTTAGCAAACATAATTACAACCCACGGTACAAATAATGGTACAAAACTAAATAACAACGACATCTTAGGACCAAATTTCTCGGTAGCCCAACGGGCGTAAATACAGGCTGGTATTGCGCCTAATAAAAAACTCGAAGCTATCCACGAACTTTCTTCCTAAAAAATTATTTTTAAAGGTGGAAATTAACATTTAAGGATTTAACTAACTTTGCTAATTGTTATTCCAATGGGCGAATTTTCGGATTCCAATTTAACTAAAGTGGGCGATGGCCATGCTAAGTAAGTTGCAGCACTTGCCATAGATAGAGTAGCTGAAAATATTTGAAATTAAACAATTAAACTGTAAGATTATTGTTAACTGTACCAACAAAAAAAAATCAGAAATAATTCGTGTCGAGGTATACACGACGTGTAGCTTTTAAATGAAATCGATACAGGGTGTTGTACATTAATTTCTATTATTTGATGCTATGTATTTTAGTTTTAAAATAACTTCCGGTTAAACCGAAAATTGGGTTTGGATTCTCATTTTTAATACAACACCCTGTATATTTTAAGTGTTTTGGAAGATTGTAAAATTATCTCTTTGATGATATAAAAATTTTCAATTTTGTCAGTAAAGTCAATTTTGACTTCAGGTTCAGTCGGAAATGAGATTAGCTTTCCTATTACAATACCCCGTATAATTTGAAATTTTGGAAATGAAAGTGTGATGCTGAGAGTATACTAGTGTTTGGTATTACTTTCAGTATTTTTTTCATACTTTCAGAGCTTGCGGAATTACTTCAGCGCGCTCGTGCGAAAAAGACCTGCTATAGCCATATCTTAAACCGGCTCTCCTGGTCTGAATTAACCAAAACCCCGATGATCCGGATTACAATTACCCATAGTATACGCAATTATTTTACGAATTTTACAACCTTTGACGTAATAATTACGAGCAAAATAGAAATTCTTTGCGTTCGCATCAGCCTTCATCATAATAAAGCGCATCAGAGTTGACAATTTTTCCGTTCGTCTTTTGTTACTACTTAATCGGCTTAATAAGCCACAACAATGAATTATTGGTCGAACAATTAGTCAAAAGTACGATTTTTTTGCATGTTTAATAAAGTTAGCGTTCCAAATCGAAATATTTTTAAAATTAGAGGTATGTAATTTAAAAGCCTTCATGTAAAGCCTTGTTATTTGGATTATCTAATCGGAAATAGGTATCGTGTATTGTACACGGTATGGTTATCGAAACTCATTATGTTACTTATTTTGTACATAAATCTAATTTAAAATGGAATGAAATAATTATCGCAAAATGATGATACGCCAATTATAAATCTTCATTCCCAATGTGCAATTATTGAAATAATCTCCAATTATTCACTTATTGTAATGTTAATTGCGTCTAATTGTATCGCAAATTTTACTAATTATTTAAGAAACTTTTACAAACATCCCATTAAATTCAAATTAAAATTTGCGGAAAACTCCAAAAAATTTCGACAAATAAGTAAGTAGCCAATGAAATCGATTACCGTATAATATCTAGTCCCTACGTGCACCTTACAACATGAGAATAAGTTGTGTGATTGGAGAAAAAATTTGTATCTTGAAGATTTCGAAAATATACTTCTTTTGAAATTTTGAATTTAAAAAAACGACGGTTACCTACTTCACCAATCGCGCCTCTTAAAACTTATATAAAATTTCCATACCTGCAATGGCAGATAAATATTGCATGTAACGAACATTTTGAAATAATTTAAAAGTAATCATCATTAACAAAATTCACTAAAAAATACACTTTTTAAAAACTGTAAAAACAACTGATGGTCAGTCATCGGGCCCGCCCTTAACAGAAGACTAACGTGAACTTCAATAATTTCCCACTTGATGTCCTTTATTGTTACCTAACAATTATTTATAAATAATTGTTATCATTCATGTATTTTCAGTTTGTGTTGTAAATTTACTAGAATACATCATTTTACGCTAAGTACTTCGACTTGACAATGTTTTTTACTACCCATACAGGGACTTAAAATTAATTATTGCCGAATTTACGTTTAAAGAATTTATAACAATCCAATTTAGATTAACGTGTAATTATGTAGGTTAGCGGACCAAGATGATTTGGTTACTTTAAAAAATTACGAGTAGGTAGTAGCAATGGTATAATTCATATAATAGAAATAGAGGAATCGTGTGTCGGTGTGCCAAAAGTAACTTCGACAAATGAAGAGCACGGCTTTGAAGAACAAGCGACCGACAAACAATCTGCAAAATAAAGACGTATTTTTTTGCAGAGACAACTTAAAGACGATTTTAGTGACTCAGTATAAGACTTAGAAAACGAATGACAGACTTTAAAAAATATTGTACGCAGGGCTCTTAGAAAATGAAGAGGAGAGAGAAGAGGAAATTAACGTTTCGTACTATTTTGAAAAATCAGAAATTAGAGGCGACTATCAATTAGTTCCATTTAAAGAAAAATCGTCAAAGTCCGTTTGGGCGACTACGCCCCTGTGCTAAGTAGAAACGTTTTCTTTCGCTTGTTTTCTTCGCAAATTAAATCGAAGTTTCGTTGAGGTCGTGCCACCTGCTGGGTAGAACTCGTACTAGGAGAAGAACGTCCGAAGATGACTTCATAAACGACAGTTTATCGACAGCCTGTACGTCAGGCAACACGTGTATCAAAATAAAGGATTTTTGTGTAACATTTTAAAATTAGTTGATAAAAACACCGCACGTTTATAATAGATTTTTCACGAGCGGAAAATTTTTTTGCTATTTTTGTGTTTTTCTTTAAATCCAAAAGTAGACATAACGAATCGATTTGTGTATTACTGGGCTTATCTCTAAGGTGAGCTTTGTACTTTTTTATCTTGGCAGTTATTTATATTTTTTTTAAGGACAATTAAATAAGTACTCGTAATAATTATATTTTATCGTTTTATTCGCTAATTACCAAATTTCGAATTAACTTTTTGTACGTCCTGCAATTATTAATTTACAATATTAAAAAAAGTGATACGGATGCTTTTTATTGTTTAATTTAGTAATTGGTATTTAATTAAATAAAATGAAAAACGATTCTTTTAATTTTCAATTTTTTTGCAATTTTTAGGTGAGGTCAAATAATTTAGGAACGTAACAGAGGCGTATCTACTAATTTTCTCGTCGAAAGGGGATGATTTAAAGTTGAATATTTATGACCAAAGATTGAAATCAAATTATGGTATTTAAATTTTGCAAACTGGGATAATTACGACATACTTTATTTATTACTACTCATGAATTAACTATTTATAAAATAAAATATTTCTTTATCGGCTAGATTTTATTTCAAATATTTAATGCTAAATTATGTGTAATAACTTAATAACAAATCATAATTCTACGTACCTACTCGTTTTTACATAAATAAAACATATACCGGACGTTTTAATGATGATTTATAGATTTATTGCAAAATTGGATAAGCCACAACTATGTATTTCAAAAAGAATACACTACTGCAGGCAAAATTGAGTTTTCCTCGATTTTGTCTCCTGAAACACCCTGTATGTTTTCACATACTTGGATTCCTTATTCGTTGTAAAATTTAAAATGCAACAAAGTAGTTTAAAATAAACTGTTCATCCGATATTGTCCCGGTGGCTTGAGTTTGAAATAGAATACACTACTACAGGCAAAATTAAGTTTTTCTCGACTTTTTCTTCTGAAACACCCTGTATGTTTTCACATAATTGGATTCCTTATTCGTTGTAAAATTTAAAATGCAACAAAGTAGTTTAAAATAAACTGTTCATCCGATATTGTCCCGTTAGCTTGTACTTCAAATAGAATACACTACTACAGACAAAATTGCGTTTTTCTCGATTTTTTCTTCTGAAACACCCTATATATTTTTGCATAATTTGATTCCTTATAAAATTTAAAATGTAACAAAGTAGATTTTAAATGAACCGTTCATCAGATGTTGTCCCGATAGCTCGTAGTATAAACTGAAGACACTACTACAGACAAAATTGCGTTTTTCTCGATTTTTTCTTCTGAAACACCCTATATATTTTTGCATAATTTGATTCCTTATAAAATTTAAAATGTAACAAAGTAGATTTTAAATGAACCGTTCATCAGATGTTGTCCCGATAGCTCGTAGTATAAACTGAAGACACTACTACAGACAAAATTGCGTTTTTCTCGATTTTTTCTTCTGAAACACCCTATATATTTTTGCATTACAATTTAAAATGTAACAAAGTAGATTTTAAATGAACCGTTCATCGGATGTTGTCCCGATAGCTCGTAGTATAAACTGAAGACACTACTACAGACAAAATTGCGTTTTTCTCGATTTTTTCTTCTGAAACACCCTATATATTTTTGCATAATTTGATTCCTTATAAAATTTAAAATGTAACAAAGTAGATTTTAAATGAACCGTTCATCAGATGTTGTCCCGATAGCTCGTAGTATAAACTGAAGACACTACTACAGACAAAATTGCGTTTTTCTCGATTTTTTCTTCTGAATCACCCTATATATTTTTGCATAATTTGATTGTTTACAGATTTTAAAATGCAACAAAGTATGTTTAAACGAGCTGTTCCTCAGATATTGCTCCGTAGGTTTGTATTTCAAATAGAATACACTACTACAGACATAATTGCGTTTTTCTTGATTTTTTCTTCTGAAACACCCTATATATTTTTGCATTACAATTTAAAATGTAACAAAGTAGATTTTAAATGAACCGTTCATCGGATGTTGTCCCGATAGCTCGTAGTATAAACTGAAGACACTACTACAGACAAAATTGCGTTTTTCTCGATTTTTTCTTCTGAAACACCCTATATATTTTTGCATAATTTGATTCCTTATAAAATTTAAAATGTAACAAAGTAGATTTTAAATGAACCGTTCATCAGATGTTGTCCCGATAGCTCGTAGTATAAACTGAAGACACTACTACAGACAAAATTGCGTTTTTCTCGATTTTTACTTCTGAAACACCCTATATATTTTTGCATAATTTGATTCCTTATAAAATTTAAAATGTAACAAAGTAGATTTTAAATGAACCGTTCATCAGATGTTGTCCCGATAGCTCGTAGTATAAACTGAAGACACTACTACAGACAAAATTGCGTTTTTCTCGATTTTTTCTTCTGAATCACCCTATATATTTTTGCATAATTTGATTGTTTACAGATTTTAAAATGCAACAAAGTATGTTTAAACGAGCTGTTCCTCAGATATTGCTCCGTAGGTTTGTATTTCAAATAGAATACACTACTACAGACATAATTGCGTTTTTCTTGATTTTTTCTTCTGAAACACCCTATATATTTTTGCATAATTTGATTGTTTATAAATTTTAAAATGCAACAAAGTATGTTTAAACAAACTGTTCCTCAGATATTGCTCCGTAGGTTTGTATTTCAAATAGAATACACTACTACAGACATAATTGCGTTTTTCTTGATTTTTTCTTTTGAAACACCCTATATATTTTTGCATAATTTGATTGTTTATAAATTTTAAAATGCAACAAAGTATGTTTAAACGAGCTGTTCCTCAGATATTGCTCCGTAGGTTTGTATTTCAAATAGAATACACTACTACAGACAAAATTGCGTTTTTCTTGATTTTTCTTCTGAAACACCCTATATATTTTTGCATAATTGGATTCCTTATAATTTATTAGCTCAAAAAAATATAATACTTAACATAGTAGGCGAAAATGGACAGTTTTATAAATAGATCCTGCCCTGCACTTTGAACTTCAAAACGAATACACTTTGGTGTAGAAAAAACATTTCTTTTACTGAACACTCTGTATGTAGTTAAATATTTGAAATCTTTATAAAGTACAAACGATATTACTTGCCATAAAGTAGCCTTGAAACGAATTGTTCTCAAGATATATTTATTTGTCTCAATTCCAAATGAATTGGGGATGAGTTAGAGGACTATTCGTATCTGACCATACTGTATATTTTATAGCTTATTATCAATTTATACATAGTACTATAATTTACTATATTCACTTGTTTTTAAATATGAGTAGCCCCAAACGTAAGTTTAATATCTATTTATACGTGTTCTTCCTGAATTATTCCAAAACAATTTTTTAGTTCTCTCTTTCAGATTAACGAAAAACGCGTTTTAAATTTAGTACCTACCATTTTAACTGATTATGATAATGAAGTGGCGATCTTGAAATTATTTGACTTTGTAGTTGTAATAGGCGACGATTAATATTAATTTGTTATTATGTAAATGCCTCATCGTTAGGAATTTAATCGAGTAATGTGTGCTTTGACGTATACAGTATGGCCAATTTACTCGTAAACTAATCGACTAATTGTCAACTTCACAGGTAAAATTAATGTTTTATTTATTATAAGTCACACCATCACATCGATATGTCGTGCAATAATTCGAAGGGAAGGTCGGGTGCAGAGAGGAACTAGTATAGGCGAGCCCATTTTGGGTAAATTTCGTAACTGGTGTTTATTTTGTTCGAGTGTTTAACTAGGTTTGTTTTGTTATCTAATTAATTTAAGGTAAATTCTCGTTACTGATAATAAACGTGACGCATCATAGGTATGCGACGTTTCTTTTAATTTACTTAGTATGCGTAAAAATTATCACTTTTTTAGCATAGTTTGTTGAACAATGAGTTATTAAGTGAAGTGCCGAGTTTGAGAAAATGGACTAATTTTGAAATTCAATTTCAATAGGTACTTACAGTCGAGGTAAATCAAATTTAGTTTAAAAAATGGAATCGAACTCGTGTGCCAAAACATTACATAAATAGTTACTCGAAAAATTTATTACCTGAAGAGGTAGAATATATACAGGGTGGCCACTATGCTCGCCTATAATGTGGTCTTATTTCGCGTACAAGTAAAGCATCAATAAGTGCTTTAAATGAGAACTCACCCGTAGTTTTGACTTCTTTATTAACATAAATTGAACGAATAAACAAGCAAAGTAAATAACTTCTGATTATAATCAAAAGAAATGAAAGTATCGACAGCTTAATGGATTATTTTGGAAACGTTATTTCTTTTATATTTATTAAGTAAATTTTTTTGAAATTTGTTTAGTGTTACATAATGTTTTGGCAACGATGTAGCTACACTTTCATAATCGAAATTGATTTTTTTTTGAAATAAATTAAGGTCAAGTCTAGTATGTCATGGCCTAAAAATATTTTTATTAAACAGCTAATTATAGACAGTAAGGAGTTTTCTATGTTTAGAATTTGTTTTGAAGTGTAATTTTCTTATTTTGGAAGCGCAAACATTATTGTTTACGAAGAGAAGAGAATGACAATTTTGGGGGCCTCTAAAGGCTTATAAAGGAACCTTAACGGGAAAATCAATGACGTAGGTCGATTAAATGATAAGTTTTATACGCACGATGAATGAAAATAGAATATTGGCAAATAAAAGAAGATACTGGCGCACTTGAATATTTGACTTTTAGTGCCAATATCAAGGCAATAACAAATAGTCGAATATTCAACTTTCGAGTGTTAACAAGAAGTTATGAATTGTATAAGTAAGAAAGTGAATTACTAACAAAATCGATAAACGTTCCCGGAATATTATTACATTATAAAAAATGTTGCTTAGTAACTGATGCATGACCCAGTCTGTTGCTTCGCAACCGTTACCTTCCAAAAAAATTAATTCATTTACGCGGAGCTATGAAAATAATATTAATATGTAGAAGGCTTGGAAATGCTCAAAACAAAAGTGGCCTCATATGAACGTCATATAAGTATGAAGTTGGATATTAACTAAAGGGCGAAGTTGCTATTTACACGAATGTTGTCGACTAACTTGCTGACGACTGTTTCGAGGCACTGTGCCATCTTCAGAGCAAATTTTACAAGACGGTCCAGTATTCGAAACAGCCGTCACTTTTTTCTTGAAAACAAATATTAGGCCCACCCCAATTTGTTTTCGAAAAGCGCGTTAATAAGCATTCACTTTTTTACAGATCATAACAGATTTGGAAACTTCTATAGCAGACGTCGAGTTAGACAACCAACTTAAAGAGAAAAGACAGCGCATCGCCCCAGAGAAAAGTCTCCAAACGTTGTTCGTCATTTTTGTAATTTTTCCGAACTACCGGTTCTTGATGAACAGGAACGTGGATCCAACACGCACTCTGATCACCTCCACCATCCGCCATATCCTCTGTAGAGATCCCAGATTAAGACTCCAAACTTGGTCTAAGCGTTGGATGCAGTTTTAATTTAAAAAAACGAAAATCTCACATGCACCACGTGCTAGATCAGTATTAATCTCAATATCTAAAATAAACAAAAGAGCGCAGATAAAAAAAATTGATTGTTAAATAAACAACTCGAACAGTATTACTGCAAATTTCGTTTGTGATATTATATCCCGATAGTAGTATTAGTAATTTAAAATGGAACCACAGCTTAAAAAACAAATACGCGGATTGGCGCCTCTGGTGGAGTGGTCAGTTTCGCCTCAACTCACTCCGATCAAATTCGACCCTTACACGAATGGAATTAATCGCGAAGAAAACGCCCCCTTACTCAACGGAAAAATATCGGTCCAGCCGACAATATTAGAAGTTAAATTCGAGGACGACTGTCGAGACTCCATCATATCCTCCAACTGTAGTTTGAGTGCTTTGGACGAACCAGAAATTAAGCCAAAAATACCAGACGGAGGTTGGGGTTGGGTGGTAGTTTTCGCATCTTTTGTTATTTCTATGATTGCGGACGGTATTAGTTTTTCTTTCGGTTTGCTTTATATCGAATTTTTGGTCGAGTTTGGGGCGTCCAAGTCCGTAACTTCTTGGATCGGTAGCCTTTTTATGGCGGTGCCTCTCTTGACGGGTCCAATTATGAGCGCTCTCGTCGATCGTTACGGATGTAGGTCGATGACTATAGTTGGGGGTTTAGTTTCTGGGTTGGGGTTTATTTTGAGTTGTTTCGCCACTTCGATTACGATGATGCTGATTACCTTCGGTGTCATTGCCGGTCTCGGATTGGGTTTGTGTTACGTTACCGCCGTCGTCTCCATCGCTTATTGGTTCGATAAGAAGAGATCTCTCTCGGTCGGACTAGGAGCTTGTGGTACGGGTGTCGGAACTTTTATATACGCCCCTATGACACAATTCTTTATTAGTGAGTACGGGTGGAGAGGCACGGTTTTGTTACTTGCCGGAACATTTTTCAACATGTGCGTTTGTGGGGCTCTCATGAGAGATCCAGAATGGATTATCGAAGAAGAGCAAAACAAGTAAGCGTCTAATTCCACGAAACTAATTCGTTTCAATTCCGCGACTTTTACAGATCCAACTCCGTGGGGAAAAGGTCGATCAAAAATGCGTCTAGTACCGCCACGATCTCCTGCAAGAGCGTTTCGGAAAGCGACTTTCCTGGCGTGAAAGAAATTAGGAAATTAATGAAGAGTGGCGAAAAACCGGAGTACATATTACAAAACTTAGTTACTTCCATGGAAATTTCCTCGCCAGAAGAAGAACCAAAATTAAAAGAGCGCGTTAGATCGGTCGTTAATTTACCCACTTTTGTAAGGCAAAGCGAAACGGTGAGTTTGTAATTCTTAATTAATCGTTCGTCCGTACGGATTTGTAACCCCTTAGGACTTAGGACATTGCCTAAAAGACTAAAAAAGTAACGAATTAAATTTCAGGTACCACTCGAAGTGCTAGAACAATTGAGCGCAAATAAAAAATTGTACAACGTAATCGTAGAAAACTATCCCAGTCTCTTACTATGTCGAAGTACTTCCGATAAGGGTTTGAATAAGATGTTGGAAGACCAATCCGGGATTACGGCTCGAGTTCCCGTGAGGATGTCGATGAAATTAAAAAAGGCCAAGAAAGCTAACACTATTTTTACCGTTCAAGTAAACCTTTTCTAAAGTGTCGCCATCCAATTTTTATACTTTCGAAATCTCGTAGGAACCTTTAAAAGATCAAACGACTCTCGAACCTCTCCTAGACGTAAAAAATCGAGCAACTAACAATAATCAAAATGGACGCCCTCTTACGCGTACAGACTCACTTTTATTGCTTAAAACTTGCGGACCAAACGCCCGTCACTATTTAAAAAATATCAAACTTCACAAACACTCGGTGATGTATCGTGGTGCTATGTTGAATATTCCGAGATATCGCTTACGTGCCTCAAGTTGTCCCAACATTTTTAGAAATTCCATGACAACTTTAGCTAGAGAAAATGAAGAAGTAAGAGAATCGACTCACTCTTAAACCTTAAAAGCACTAAAAACATTTTTATTAGAAATGGTACGACGAATTTTTAGAGATGCTCAAGTCTATAGTGGACTTTTCGCTTTATTTGGATTTTCATTTTATGTTACTCTCGGTGTCTACCATGTTGTTGTTTACATTTTTCATCGTGCCTTATTTTTATCTCGCCGAACATCTCACCCAACATGGATATACGGAACCGGAAGCGTCAAAAGTTTTATCGGTCATCGGCATCACCAATTTTATTGGAATGGTAAGAGTTTAATAGAGACGAGACACCGATTAATAAACGTGATCTCTTTAATTTTTTTAGATCGGGTTAGGATGGGCCGGCGATCAACCGTGGCTTCACATAACAAAGACTTACTCAGTGAGTTTGATACTTTGCGGAATATCCTGCACATTGATGATGGTTTTTGCCGACAACTACCCACTGTTGATAATATCGGCGGCTTGCTTCGGTCTATTCTTTTCTAGCAACTATTCATTCACACCGGCAATTTTAATAGAGTTAATCTCGTTAGATAATTTTACGAACGCTTACGGGTTAATATTATTAAGTCAAGGAGTTGGAAATTTAATAGGACCACCTATCGGGGGTTAGTTTTTGCTTCTTTAAAATTAAGAGGAATATTTGCAGTTTTGATTTTTTTAGGTATGTTGAACGACGTAACTGGAAATTGGGAACAAACATTTTGGCAGGCGGGATTTTGGATCGTAATTGCAGGAATACTAATCGGATTTATACCATTTACAAAAAATAGGAGAATTTGGAGTTCCAAGTCTAATTCAGGATTAGAAAGCGAAAAACTTAGTTTTGCTTAACCATTCTCGTTCAGCTTCCAGCTTTAATTCATTTAACATTAGTAGTATTAAAGAAGTATTTAACTGTTTTTCAATTCTACATTTAATCTCTAACTACCTAGATAATTTTTAGTAGGAATAGTAGCCTGATAGTATTATCAAAAATATCAATCTTTCAACCACCCAAACCTAAACAATGTTAACGTTTAATCTCGAATTTATGGTTGAGAGATGATTGTTTCGAATTATATCAAAAAGTTTATCAAGTTCCAATTGGTGCCTATGTACTCGTTTGATGTATTTTCAATTTTCTATGCACAAATAAAACAATAAATTGCACAAGTACTAATTTTGCGCGACTATATAAATATATATATCTAACCTAGGGCTTCTGTAAAACTTTAGGTAAATATAAAAGTTAAGATATTCGTTCGTATTTAATTCACGCATTTAAAAATAAGTTGTTTCTAATCAGTAAAATAATAAATAATAGTGGTCCAAGGATACTACCCCGTGGGACTTGTAACTATCAAATCATTCCCCACAGTAATAAACGCCTTCATGTGATCAAGAAGTAAACAAACGAGTTTTAAGTTCAACGAGCTCTAGTGCCGAAACCATCCGTCTGAAGAAAAAACATAACGGGCATAATTTATAGGAAATTTAAGTTACTTTATGTTTGTATAGGAACACTTTCATCTTTAAGTACGTAGTTTTCGAATTATAAGCGAAAGAGAAAAAAAGTTTTTGTCGATTTTGGAATTTTTGTCAAATTCTAATGCCCCCTAGTGCCTAAACTGTTGGTCTGAGAAAAAAACCTAAAGGAAATAATTTGTAGGAAATTTAATGTAGTTTATTTTTGTAAAGGGGCACTTCTCTAAAAATATACGTAGCAAATACGTTATAAGCGAAAAGCTGAAAAGAGCATTCGTTAGAGTAGCACCCTAAAAAATGTACAAAACGGTAGAGAAAAAATTTGCAGCGAAAGAAAAAATAACACCACTATTTTGCTAAAAGACTTTAATAAAAATGAGAACCTTATAGAAGCAAAACCGTCTACCAGTCTATCTCAACTTCTGAACCTCATCAAGGGTACATAACGAGAAGCAGAAACACACGAGCAGTCTACCATTTAAAAATTTCTTTTTCCTTTAAAGACTCGAACATCGTTTGGAAAAACCTTGGAGAAATCTAACAACAAATACGCCATTGTTACAATAGGTTTATTGAATAGTTAAATTTTCAAAGTTCATAAGATTGTACAATAGAACAATTTAGTTAATTTATTTTACATAATTTAATATTAAAGAACAAAATTATTTCGTTACTCGATTCGCTCTCGCATCGAAGAGTAGTCGTCATATTTTTCGAAGGCAAAATAAGTTAAAAACGAGCAGCTTCGCTAAAGAAATAATACAATTGCAAGTTAACGAAGTGTTTGGTGATCTCGGCATAAATGAAAAATGAAAAATAACGCGAAAATCATGTAAAATTCTTTTAAAATGTAGTAAATCACAGATGCGCTTATTATTTCAATGAAAATAGATATTTTAAACATATTTTAGTACCATATACACAATTACAGTCTTCTATTCCCATAGTCTTCGAATAGAGTAGTAAGTTATTTTTAAAATACCCATGAGTCATTGCACAATACACAAAAAACAATAACAATCTCGATGTAGTATGATTGTTCTAACTATACTTATTTGGTATTTTTTTCTTCTTTTAATAATATACTTTATTAATTACTAATTAAGGCTAACTAATTAACAAATACAATATATCACTAACACAGCCTTCTACACAAAGTCATATTTACAGAAAAATCCAAAATGTCGGGTACTTATTTTTGGCTACTCGAGTTTCGAAACAATCCATTTACGATAAAAGACGAATAAAATTAACAAAAACTTCCTTTTTGAGATTCATTTACAAATTTCTGAACTTTTCTTTCGTAAAAGTAACTTACAAAAAGTTTCGATTTAATTTGCGAGTTGTAAGTACCAAAGAAATAGTAGGATCATGCACTACTTGAGCCTTTTATTTTACGATGTTTTTAATTTAATTTTTACTACACTTTGTAACCGTAACGTCCCTATGTACCTACCTCGACGATAGGTAAAAAACACGCTATTTTTCAACGAGAACAATACTGGATTTGAAATACATTATTTTAGCAATTTTTTTTTAATAATAACTAGCGAGTGTTGAAATTACACGTGATTTTCTTCCGGCTCTTTATCATCTCTTCCTAACAGGCAAGAAGTTAATACGTCGCAACACTTTGTTTCGTCCGAAGACTTATTTCCTTTCGTCGAATCGTCGCTCGACGCTCGCCGCTGACACTTCTTATATCTCTTCATAGCGGGTAAAATCATTAACATCAATCCGGATAGGGCGATAAAAAAGCCTGCCAGGTAAAAAGAAATATCGTACGTACCAGTTATATCCGATATTTTACCTAAAACAAAACACTCGTTTAGCAACTTAGTGAGTGAGGCACAAATTTCATTTCTTACCCGCGATAGGCGGACCCACGAGATTTGCGACTCCTTGTACTAATAGCAACAAGCCGTAAGCGTTAGTGAACCTTTCTAACGTTATCAATTCAACGAGAATAATACAAGTCAACGAATAATTAGCTGCGATAAAAAATCCAAAACCTCCGGCCACGACACACAATCCTCCATATCCTTTAAGTAACGGAACTAGCGCCGTTACTAAGCCACAAAAGATCATGCAAACTGCGTAAACTATACTAGGATTAATCCACGTCCTATCTCCTGCCCATCCTAATATTATCTGAAAAACAAAACAAAAGTTTGAGACGAGCTCAGATGGGTAACTTATAAGTTAAGCTCCAATGGACGTTTTGGAATGTTTAAAAAAATTGTGGTTTTGGAACTTCTTAGATTAAACACTTCATACATTGGACGTACATTTTGGTAGAGCAAAGGATTAAAAAAGTCCCCAGTCGCTAAAATTGATTTTTTCTTACCTCCCCAAACATGTTGACAATTCCAATGACCGAAATCAATATGGAAGAATCCTTGACGGTAAAACCCATTCCAATGGCGTAATCGGTTAAGTACATGTACTCTACGTCGTACCAAGTGTACAAAAAAAAGTTAGATATGGCAAATAACAAAAATTTCGCATTGTTAAAATGCGACAAATCGATGATGTCGACGAGCAAATCCCAAAAATCCAAAAAGCCAGAGTACCATTCGTTCTTTTCCTTCGCTATGGTGGTCATGGAATTTCTATAAATATCAGGACAAGACGAAGCTCTCAACCTGTACCTATTAATATTTAACATGGCACCCCTGTAAGTTAAAGACAATCTATGGACTCTCAAATCTTTCAAATAAGCCGTCGGATTTTTCTTTTGCGAATTACTTCTCGGCGACGCAGTTCCGTTCTTTTTCATCCAAGTTAAATAAGCAGCGTCGTTCGTTTTCGACGAAGGCACTGGAGGAACTGCCGCTAAAGGCGATATTGGATGTTTCGCTGCCAAGTGAGATTTGTGAAGTCCGCCGGAATCGCTAAAACTTCTAGACGGAGTCAACAAGCTCGGATAATTTTGTAGGAGAACGTTGTAGACATTTTTATGTGTGGAAGAGAGCAGTTCCAAAACTTCCACCGGCACTTTCTCGCCGTTACGAATGTAAGTGGGAAGATTAACCAAAGAACTAAATCGATCCACGTCGTTTTCTTCTTCGTTAACTTCCTTAGGGTTCGATTCTTGGGTTTCCGTTATCGGTTGTAAGGCGCTAGCGGTATTAGTGCTATTGCTGACTGAAAACGTATCTGCGGAAGAACTGTTTTTCTTTCGTTTAAGTTCGCGTTTTCGCTTTCGTTCTTTTGCCGCCGATTTGTTCTTGTACGATGTCCAAGGTAAGTCTCTCATCAAACTACCGCAAACCGCCAAATTTAAAAAGAGACCGGCCAAAATTAAAGTTGTTCCGCGCCAACCGTATTCGTCTAAAAGTAGTTGAATTAAAGGAGCGAATATGAAGGTGCCTATTCCACTACCGCAGACCGCCAGACCGGTAGCGAACGATCGTCTCTTGTCAAAATAATACGCGACTATAACGACCGAAGCTACGTAACACAAACTGAGACCTAAACCGGATAAAATTCCAAATGTTGCGTATAATACTATGGTACTGTTAGCAAAGGAGCTGGCCACAAATCCAGTCGATGCTAGAAAAGACCCGACTATCGTCACCTTCCTACAACCGTAGCGATCGGTCAAAAAGCTCGCAATCGGTCCCGATAGTAAAGGCATGGCCATGAACAAACTACCAATCCAGGCAGTAGTACTCTTATCTTCGCCAAAATAATTTAAAAATTCGTGGTAAATAACGCCAAAACTAAAAGTTATTCCGTCGGCTATTAAATTAACTATGAAAGATACCGCCACAATGACCCATCCCCATCCGCCGTCCGGCGGACGAGCCTCCGAGATATCTATCGACTCGCTACTCGAACTCGAACTACTCGAACCTGACGAAATACTACTCGATGGAGTAGAACAAGGCTCTTTAGTCGCGGTAGTCGCCGAATGGTTTAAATTATTCTCGTGGCTATTAAACTGAACGTGATGTACGGGACGATCTTCATCGTCGGACTCCGACTTGAGATGAATTCTCGTGTTAAACTGAAGAGGATTTTCGTGTAAGGTCTTGATGACCAGTTTAGGTTTGTTGGTCACGTTACTTTTGTTTAATTTAAGATGGAGCGACGAACGATCGTGTTTGGGCGTTTGTTGTTGTGTTTTTAAGAGAGGCGACATTTCCATGTCGCTATAATTTGGATCTAACGTCTTGTGTGTTTTTAAAGTTCCATTTCGGAAGCAAGGCAATTGTGGAACACCAAACTTATCATCTAAAGAATCGTTTTGAGTTGTAATATTGCTATTTTTGTTCGGATCGCATTTACTATTATTAGATAATTTAGAATCGTGTGATTTGTCTACTTTGACTTCTTTCTTCGTCTCGGTCTCTTTTGGACCGATCGAATTACTTGTCGTTTCTTCACAATTTGCTACATTTAATTTACTATTCACTTTATGGGGCGAATGATTAATTTCACTATTTTCACTACGAGCACTTGGGTCGGTTTGCACAACATTTAATTCGTTAAAGTTATTAGCCGATAGTTGAGAAATAGTGTCCATGGTGTGTTGGGCCATTCTTGAAGATCTCTACGAAACTGTCTGCGTGAAGACGCAAGACGTAGGGAGCTGATGGAAGATATCATGCAGCTGATAGTCGGCCCTGGCCGATGACTAGTGCTTCCAAGGTATAGTGCCATGCGTAGAACACTTCGACCGCAGAGGCTTTAGATTATTCTGCAAAATAACAGACAAACTTTAGAAAACAATATAATATGTAATTCGAAACTAAAAACAAGCAATTGTTCCAGACCATGTCTAAAGCAAACAGTTCTCGAAAAATAGTCACTTTTTATAGGAGCACGAGTAGAGTGCATTCCCAAAAGGAACAGAGTTTATCTCAATTTCTAATACGGGACGTTCTGTATGTTACAACAAATTCGGGTTCTTTACTAAATGTGGTTCACGATGATATCGATAAATAACCCATTTATAAAAAACGTTAATCTATAGGTCATCAATACTCGATACACTTCACGTATTACACGGATCGTATCGAGGAAGTTCATGTAGAATTTCTCACCCATCTCAACCTCTATTCACCCTAAGGATTTATTTCACAAATTGAAATTAATTTGCACTTAGAAACTAGCCAACAATCTCTTATTGTGTTCTTAAAATATACGTAATAATACAATGACTACATCCTGTTTTTAAAAAGACTACAAAGAATACTTTTTCTCGTCATCAACGAGAGTTTGTTGCAATTTGATGCGAATTCCGAGCACGTAAACGTTAATAAGAGGGAAGATTTTTAAGAGCTTCCTTTAATTTGGGATTTCTGCAAACTAAATTAAATTAACGTTTTAATTGAGACTACTACGTCTTAATTTAGATTGGTTAATTCTACAAAAAAATTAAGGAAAATCGGGGCGGAAGTATGGGTTGTTTAGTCTTGGCCGAAATTGGAATTTTTGCTTGGGAGAAGAGTACCTACAAAAATTTCGATAGCTTTGTTCGAAGAAATGGACAGCGCCAAATTCGGTCTAAAATAGGAAGTTTTCGAAATATTTTGTCTCAGATTAGTGTTCTAAAACTAAAACGATGCCCCTATTATTATTGTGACTGGCAAAAATCGGATGAACTCCACGATATCGAGCACATTACTGCAATAAGAGTTACGCGATAAGTCTTTTCTCATTTCCAACGAAATCAAGTTCAAAAGATCAAAAGGTCGAGAGAGTAATAAATTGAAAAAGTTTAAATAATCTAATCATTCCTCGTTTACATATTCGCGAATTGAATAAAAATTTAGAACGCCAAAAAGTGTCAATTTAGAGGAAGCTCGTAAAGTTAGGAAACGCCCGATTTTGTTGGAAATACTTCCTTGTCGGTGGTGATGGTACAATGAAGAGATTTGAAAGATTAAAATGAAATTTTCAGCATATTCTTTATCTAATCTTAATACTTCATCATTGACGTATTGTGCCGACATCATTAAACTAAGCGTTTAATAGGTGTCGAGAGCTTTTTTAAAAAAACGATAAGATCATTATTGCACAATTTGACACTTTTATATTTACAGGTTTCCAATATTTTTCACATCACTTTCGCAAGTTAGATAAAACAGACAGAAACACTCGAGGAATATCGCACGTTTCGCGCTCATGCGAAAGAGGTCGAGATTAAGTTTTAATTAATTCGCACTTAAGACGGGCCTGAACTTCGACGTGATGAAAAACCTCATCTAACCTCGCCATTTCCGTAATTAATTTATCTGTAAATACGGTTGGCCGACTTTTGATAGATTTAGATATATCGAAAGTCTCGCATATAGAACCACAAATACATTAGGGGCAAATTCGAGTGCAAAGGGATGATTTAACATTTTCAATTTAAAAAACGTACACAAAAATATGCCAAGAGAATATTAGAGCTTTCAAGGAAGGCCGCAGTATTTTATGTAATATCTAAAATTTAAAATTTCGAATATTTATAATGATCACGAAAAACTAAATAAATACGAATTTTTATTTTCATTAATGGAACAAGTATCTCTCATAACTTGGCAAGAAATCAAAGTTGGACGTCAAACTTTTAACATAAATTTTATTCATGAAAATTCCACCACAAATGTAACGAAATTAAAATTGTCCAAGTTCATAAAATTTTGTTACAACTTAATTCCATTAGGGCCGATTATATTTTATTAAAAGTTACACAACTGCGGGTATCCTCATTGCGGCAAAATGTAGAATGTAGGACAGAGACATAGCGTAGGAAATCATTAATTTTTTGAGATTCTTCCATCAATCAAAAAATAGCTTTTTAGTTTCTAAAAATTTCCACGATTTGGATACGATGACTTTATTTGAATACAACTGCTTTTGCCGTAGCGAATGGGGGATGACGAAAAATTTTCAACGTCGAAAATAATTTGAGTCCGTCTCTTTGGAAGGCCCCAATTAAACGACCCAAATAAAGACAACTCGGGTTCCTTAATTATTTCACTTACAATGTCGACAATATTTACGTCAGTAACGCGAGTACTGGATATGCACGAGCACGAGTGCGATTTCCACATCGAACTTCGACTTCAAAGACGAGTGGGACTCGTGAGAACAGTGACAATCTTGAAGAAAAACTTCTTGACGTTTGACACATCAAAACAAGTTGTCGAGAAATAACTTTTAGCGAAAATTATCGACGTAATACTTTCCTATTGGTCGAGAAGAAACAAATGCTCGCACCTTATTTGTCACGTCACGAATTCCGTTGTCAGTTAGACGGGTTGGCACACGAGTGCTTCCCCCCTCTAACAAATTATTACGACAAAAATAAAATAAACGTATAGGGTGGACTTTGGTTCGTGGAATCTACAGTAGAGACGTTGTATCATCCCCATTCCTAAAATTGGTTCCTTCTAATGCTAGAAAGTTCCCACACTCCTGTTATTTAATTACTTCCAGTTCCAGATTAATAACCTTTTATCAATGGAGACGATTATTATCTAAAATAACAGAAAAAAAAACAAACAAACCAAGTAGTTGTCGATTAGTGATGACGCGATCATATCTGGGTCTTCTGCCATTTTTTTAAAACAAAATCCAATCGTATCAACACTGCAATGCACCAACAAATGCACTCCAAAGAGTACTTTACTATTTCTAATTGTAGCACACTCGCACACTTATAATATTCACCTGCATTAATTAAAATTAAAAAAGAAAATTTCTTAATTTAAAAATGAGGCCGTGCACTTTAATTTCGAAAAAGAAACTTCGAAATTTGTACTCGCATTATCACTAAACAAATTGATATAGGTCCAACTGAAAGCGAAGATGTTTTTGTACTGAATTCTTTAGTCAAAGTCAAAACTCGACTAATCTAAAGAGGCAGCAGCGTAAATCCTAATCAGTGGCGTATCAAATGGACTAAAGATCAACGACACACATACTATACACTTGACGAGAGCACATTTTTATCGCAATTGTTTAATTTAAAAATAAACAACAATTTAACTTTCATTAAGTATATTCAATACTAGAGGCATTTATTTTTAGTATCACGAAAATTAAAGAGAGAGACAGGACGGTTTGGTTGTTTTACAAAAGTTTGAGAAATGGTTCGAGAGACGTCGGAGACGATTTATCACCGGCCGAGTTTAGAGATAGCTATCGATAAATCTTTAGAAAAGCGCCACTCGCCACAAATTCCAATCAAAGGGCCTATCATCAACATCTAAGTATAGCTATCGATGGATTGCAAATATTTTTCAGAAATAAGGGCATTTAATTAGTCCATGGCCGCATGGCCCTCGGGCGGTTGAATCAAATACCGAAGTTTTTTGGCTAGCATAGGCTATCGTCTAGATATCTTGCACAATGTGTGATCGGAACTCCTCGAGTTTGAATTTTAAATCAACCCCTTTGGAGATATCCGAAAGACACTATCTGCATCGAGAAGTTAAAGACCGCCCATAAGCTTAAGCACACTATAAGAAGAGCGATCTGAGCATTAAGACCCAAACACCCCAACTAACTAACATGAAGAGGCTCGTGAGTGGCTCATGTGCGACGGCGACTCTGTAAAACCCTAAAATGACGTTTCGTGTGGGAAAGAGTTTGAAAAAGTTAAATTAAAACAAACGACTCACACAAATACGAAGATATTATCGAAACGCGATAAAACAACCGAGTCGGCGAATTATAAAAGGGAAGAGAGAAATATTTAGTGAAAAGCTGAAAGGTAGAAGAGATAACGTATAGTAGACGCTTTCATGATACCTATCGCGCGATCTTTTAAATTTAACAGCTTTTGTGAATGAAAAGAGTCGAGAGCCGGTAGGAAAAATAATTTTTACGGAACGAAAAGTCTGCACTTCCGCATAACCAACCCCGTTGTTCGAGTATCGATTTCCTACGTTAGCTTTTCAGGGTCATAATGTGGTGGAAGAGACACGATAGCAAGTTTACAGGCTCGGTTTTGTCTCGGCTGAAACTTTTTCATAATTTTTCCGTGCCAAAATTTGCATTTTTTCAGCGCCAAAAAAGTTGGACGAATGAAATTCGTACGGCAAAACAGATCTAAACTGTTTCAGAAGAAAAAAAAAGGAGAATAACTAATTTAAGGGGCGAGTTGTGCCACTTTCCTCTTCGATGGCTTTTTAGAGCAAGCAAACACTTTCCTTACGATTAATATATAGATGGGAAGTGACTAAAAACAATCGATAATCTACCCATCTACCGATTTCGCTTAATTAGCCGTTTTTACTTTAAACGAAAATTAATTTTCGTCACTTACATAAGGGCGCATTTAGAAAAACCTCGGAAGTTGCGTTCGAAAGGGAAAGTCAACACAAGGTATGGGCAAGTTTTTTAAATCGATACTAGGTTTGCAGTAATATCGTATCGACTACGCTAGTACGATTTTGTTACAATTTACAGGCTGGGGCTAGAGCGTTTGACCTCCTCTAGCGCTCCAGTTTTTTGGCCGATTTTAGAATTTTTGGCAAACTTTAACGCGCTCTAGCACCCAAACGGTCCGTCAAAAGAAAAAAAAGTAAGTAATGTAACTTGTAGGAAATTTTATGTACTTTATTTTTGTATAGCAATACTTTTTTCTAAAAGTGCGGAGTTTTCAAGTTATTAGGGAAAAACTGAAAAACGCCAAAAGCCCACTTTTCTCGAAACGACCCAAGTTAATGCTGCCACTTAGGGAGTGGCAGATCGGCGGTTACATTACTCATTGGCAATGTTGTTTCAGTCTGCATCGTCAAAAATTTTGTACTCATGGTTCATGGTTTAGGATATTTGCATGCTGCTGTCTTCCGGACTACTTCGTGGAAAACGGCGGAGCTCTTCGTCCAAGCAGTCAAAATTTTGTTAGAAATAAATGTAAAGAAAATTGGACCACATCTTTCTACCCTCCAAAATTACATAAATGTCAACCTTGTTGTTCGGCAGTGACCCTTTAATTCGACCTTGACATTAAAACTTATAACCGAAAATCAAAAACGGGTAAATTCGATAATAATACTGTTTTAGGTATACTATTTATGTAAGTAAAACAAGCACAAAATGAGGGAAAAAAGTAATTTCCCTAATAAATATTAATTTATGGAAATACTATTGAAGTCACGCAAATTTCCAATTTTGCCCAAAAATAAAAAACATTAACATTTCTACACTTAATTACGAGGGTGACTAAAGTCAGAGACATCTTATCCGATAGTTTACGGTAAGGTACAAGCAAAATCACAAATTATTGATCGGTAGCTACTGCAATGTTTACGCCATTTAACTAACACAGACGCCATCAAGTCTAATGGTATCAATATCCCGCGAGCAAATGAGAAAATAAACAAAATTAAAGACCTTTTTATAAGGGATGATGTTTTACGTGTTCGTCATTTAATTTAATCGTAATTTGTTTTGAATGTAAGGTAAAACGGTTTAGTCGGGGGGTCGAGGCTTAGTAATGCGAGTCACGGCGTGGGGTGCCAATTTATAAGACCCTTTTGGATCGAAAATGTAAGATTTTCAATACGAAAAGGATGTTTTCTCGACCCAATTAACAGATATTACAGTTGTAAATTATTTAAGGTCGACAGCCTTTGACGATATTATAATCATATTTAAGAAATCACAAACTCGAATTATACTAATTAATTTTAATTATGTAGAACTGGCAAGACCATCTATTTTGGTACACACAAGATCACAAGAACATATTATGTGAACATAATATACTCACAAGCTACCACCCTTAATTTTATAATTAATTACTACACCACTGGTTCGGTTTAATGAATAAAAATACACCGAAACATCGGAACGTCTCTAAAGTTTCGCTCGGCCCACTTGATATTTAAAAAAAATCAAAAAATTCTAACCACGCATCTTTTAAGATATGATCAACTCTGAAACTCTCACATGGTAATTGATAATATTTAAAACCGCAAAATTGCGCATTTGGCTTGTAGGTACATACTTTCATTATTAAGCTTGGCAATTGAAAAATATGAGCTATTTATAAGTTAGAAAAAATAATTCAACACTCATTTTGAGATTTATATGCGTCTGGGCAAAAAACATCAACTATTTGGCAATATCTATTGGTAAATATTGACATTCGCCAAAGTTGAACCCTCCGATAATTTAAATTAGAGCGTAACACGTATTGTGTGTTGCATAACTTTACTCAGCTCCATCTATTGACGAACCTATGAACTACAACTTCACTGCAATGAAGCAGTTTAAAATTTTACACCAAAACAATAATGTGGTGTACAGCAAAATGTAGATAAATAATTGTATGTTTCAATTACGATGTCTATAAACTTTAAATAAGGCCAAGAAGAGAAAGCAACAGCCCACGCAGTCCACTCTGAAACGACGCCACTGGCGCTCCGTTACTAGAGAAGGCGATAAGCGATAAGGATGAGAATTGATTCACAATCGGAATCAGACGGTAATTTAATCATTTTATTACATTTAACTTAAAACTGTTGTAGTTGTATTATTGCCCACCCTGTACACCTACGTAAGAACGACAAATGCAATAATTAAACGCGTCAATGTTAATGAGACCATTAAAATGCAGGTGTGGGGTAAAGTTTAATCTTTTAAATAAACAAATGAACTTATAACTACGTGCAAGAAATAAAAACATAAAAACGTCTCAAATCAAAAATGGCTATAAATACTAAAGGAAATTATAAAAGAATGAGTAAAAACTTACATAATACGAACTGTGGATAAAGCACTGCTAGAAAACCGAAAGCATTTCGCGCAGACGACTTTATTGAACACACAAAAAATCAAAAATTTACTATAGGTATCCAAAATTTTATATTTATTGAAAATATAATTTACGTTAATGGAGCAAGGTCGTCCTCTTTGTTTATCCGAACAAAGGAAGTTGCTATTTAAATTGGAAAATTATGAATGGCGAAAAAAAGAACCGAGATTCTGATTACTTTAATGTTTTGAAAACACTGCAAACTGCAACACACTGAACTAAATCCAAATAAAAAGGTTTATTTTAGTACAGTGGTTCACCACATAACGCTTGCGCAATTATTTGTGCGGCTCTCAACATCTTCTACTAATAATAATTCTAAATACAGTTTTAAAGTAAAATTTCTTATTGCGAATTATGAATCATTAGTGGTTATCTGGTTATAGCTTCGGAGTGGGCGGTGAATGCACCTTTATAAAAATTTTCAAATCAAACTAATTTTAGTATTTCAGTTTTCAGTAAGTATACGTTTTCCGCGAAAATTCTTGAAAAGAAAAATTTTAAAAATTACTAAACTCTAAAAATAGTAGCTCGAATAAACTTTTTAGAGTCTCTGGTATACCACAAATGTCAACTTGTTACGTGTTTGTCAACATAAAAGTGAGGTTAGGGACTTAAATTTGTTTATAAGTTGCTTTATTAAATGTAAACTTAGTTCCCGTTTAAAAAGGTAACGAATGTGCTTCAAAGTTTAATTTTTGAAATTACCAAAATATCCGCTTTTTGCGCTGCCATAACCTCAACATTTGAAAAATAAAATTTTTCAAAATGATGTCCGATGATTCAGAAAACGATGGTGTTTACGTAGAAAATAATTACGAAAACGACATTTATTATAAGAAATACCAATTACTGTTGGAAAAGTGCGAAGCCATTCAAAGACACAACGAACAATTGGTTTATAGGTTCGTCGACCGATTCAGCTTCGATCACAAATATAATAAGTTTGTTATAGAATTCAACAAGTTAAAGCTATTACTAATAATCGTTACGAAAGTGTAAAAGAAATTAAACAGCGTTTAAAGGAATTTGGAGAAGAATGGAGCGAAATTCCTAAAGAAGACCTTGAAGAAGATTTGGAAGACCAAAAACCTTTTAAACTAGGAATTAAAATAAAAGAAGAAAAACCAGATAATGGTAAGTCTTTAATTCTCTTAAAGCAGAGTAAAAAAGTTTTTTTAAGTTGAAGAAAAGTCTAAAAGTACAAAGAAAGCTTCGAAACGAAAGTCGACTAAAGCAGAAAAAGATCCAAAAGCTCCTAAACGGCCATCAAATCCGTTTTTTCAATATTGTCAAGAGCAGCGTCAAATATTAATGGAACAATTAAATGCGGAGCTTAAACCTGGTGAAACTGAACTTTCGAAACAAGAACTAACTAGACAATTGGCTATCAGGTGGAAGTCTTTAACAGGAACAGATAAGAAGGTGAAGAAGTTAAAAAAGTTTTGCCCAAATCTTTAAAATTGATTTTAGGTTTATGTTGACATGTACGAACGATCGAAAGAGAAATATGCAGCCGAAATGTCCGAGTATAATATGAAAAAATAATTTTGTTTAATGTGTAAAAATTGTATTGTTTGTAAATAAAAACCATACCCAATTTATTAATAAAATATACAAAAGAAAACAAAGTGTCTTTTAAAGTGACTTAGCAACGAAAAGAGTCTTTCTCTTTGCGAATGGATGCCATTGTAGATATAACTTCACCACAACCGGCATGATTCTGTACAGAACCACTGTCGACTCGCATAAAAGGATTAATCAATTTTTCTTCGGCAATCGTCGAAGGCACCTGCATTATAAATTAGTTCAGAGTTGATAATTAACGATAAGTTATATTTACCGTCGGCAAACCTCTTTGTCTTTGATCAACTGCCCACTTCAGCTTGTCCCTTATAGCCGTACTATTTTTCTCGACGTGCTGAGCAAATTTCAGATTTTGAATTGTGTATTCGTGACCACAAAAAACTTGAGTTTGTGTAGGCAAAGTGCCCAACTTATCTACTAAAGCGGAATACATCTGTTCGGCCGTGCCTTCGAAAAATCGACCACAACCGGCAATAAATAAAGTGTCACCTTAAAAACAAATTTTTTTAAAACAAGTTCAAAAATTTGGTTTAATATTTTACCTGTAAAAACGGCAGGGGTTTGGCCTTCTGAAGTCACATAATAACAAATGTGGCCAGCGGTATGACACGGAGTAAAAATACATTGCACATTAATATCGCCTATAGTAAACTTATCACCCTCGTTCACTTTGTTTGTAAGAGCTCCAATTCGTTGATCGCCACCAAACACTTGCAAGCAGTTCTTTGACTTTTTCACTAACTCCTCGTTACCTCCAGCGTGGTCCCTGCAAAGAGCCCAGCCGTACAATAACAATACACAAAAGCTTCACGCTTACCAATGGTGATGTGTCGTTAAAACCTTAGTCAAATTAACGCCTTCTTCTTCGACGGCTTCCAACACCACATCTGGAGCGACAGGGTCGACAACAGCAGCTTGTTTTGTATTTTCGTCAATTATCTATAAACAGGAAATACGATAAATTACACACACTATAATAAACTCGCCAGGTTTACCAAATACATGTAGTTATCCGAAAGCGCCGGTAAAATGCGTACTTTCATGTTGTTAAAGTTGATCGTAGACTGAACGCTGTGAGTGCCTCTAAAACCGTTTTGCCTCAATGCACCAACTGGAAATAAAAGAGAAGCTCTTAAAAAACAATTTAGTATATTTTTATAAATAATTAACATTATACATCAGTAAATACGTAAATTAGTGACAAACGCAAACTTCGTTTATCTACATAACCTCACTTATTATCGATTTGAAACAATTGTCTTTACCTTTACAATAAAGGGCCGTTAAACCTTGTACGACAGGATTTGGTAAATGTGTCACTATAGCTTTCAACATTTCAATAAACAATGAATAATTGACGAAAACACTTATCGTTTATAGACATTTCATTATCATTTTTTGAAATTCCAAGTGCCCTTGCCCTTTGTTCCTTAACACTTTAATCTTTAATCGGACGCTTTTGTTCTTTTTCAAGCACAGAACAATTTAAAAAATGTTATAGAACGCGGGCATATATGACGTATTCAGTGTATAACATTTATTTATTATTTGATATACATAAATACCGTGTGTAAATGTTCAAAGCTGGTCATAGGCTATGACCAGCTTTGAACTCATAGGTAATTACAAAATTTTCAATATGAACCAAATCAAAAACTTAAAACCGATTAAATTGTTATAAAAAGTGTTCAAATAAGTCTCCATTTTTATACAAACAATATCCTAGCCTAGTACAAAAAGAATTTCTAACATTAATTAATCAGCACTCTGAAAGAATTGCCTCTCTCAAAGAATTAATATTAATTAAATTAATATAATATTTCTGTAAAAATTATTCCTAAAGTGGCCCCACATAAAGAAGTTACAAGGTGCTAAATCCCGAGATCTGGCCAGCCAATTGATATGGTGTTCCCTCGACCAATCCAATGGTTTGGAAATGAATAATTCAACCAATTTTTAACGTCTAGCCAAAATGAGTGGGGCAGCCGTCTTGTAGGAACCAGATCTCCTGCTTTTCCCTTGTAACTTCTTCCAACGCTGAACCAGCCTTAGAAATTAACAGATCTAAATACTTTTCCAAATTTACATTACCTTCAATTTCTTTGTTAAAAATCCCAGCCCAAATATTAATTTTTTGAGAATATTGGGACTTCAAAATATCGTAACCATATCGGCATATAAGTTTCTGGTACTAGTACTTGGTAAATCTTGGGCATCCTGCAGTTGTTAATTCCACTATCAAGTAGTAGTGGCGTGGATATGCTTTTGCTAAAGAACAGAATAACTTATGTTTGCTTAAAAAGTATGCAGTATAGTTATTACCTTAGGACAGAAGTTTGGACTACTCCAGCATATTCCAGAACAAGAAGGTACTTTCGATTTTTATATTTTGTTAAATAAGATAACTATTTTTTTGAAATTTTTCTTTCTCTTGAATAATTTCGTGTAACAATTTATTAAAAACCCATTAATTAAATTAGTAATAAGTGTTGGGAGCTCAAACGTCCCTACAATTCCACCCTAGTAGGAGCGTTAACTTGGAAACAGTCTCCATAATTTAGGAACATACAATTTAAAAATTGCCTTCTACTAACTTTTATATTAGAGTAATCATTAGGTATCTAAACTCCAGTTTTTAATGTCAACTATTAATATTTTAGTGTTATTTGGAACATATTTGCCAAAACCTATTTTAAACATCTTAATTTATCTGGATTATTTAGGGAGGGGGAGCAAACTCCCTGCGCTTAGGCCACTTAATCGGGCCCATTGTACTACCTCCAAGCAACCTCCCCGTGCCCATCAGATCTCGAGCCATCCCACTTGTAGGATGAACTCCAGAATTCTGGAGAGAGGGATGGTTCGGGTCTTAATTTATTTTTCCTAGTTAGAGGGCCTTGCTCGCCTCAATCCAAAATTAGAGGTGCATTTTTAGATAAGGTTGTTACGTTTGCCGCTAGCTCTACGGTTTGGGTCGTGGTATTCACAATATATTATAAATTTACTAATCTAAAAAGAAATAATGATACACTCATAAAGTGGCGCACATAATTTTTCGATCTTCTTTTTTCTTTCACGGTCTCAACAAAATCACGGAAAAAAAAGGAAACGTATATATTTTCTTCTATTTTTCGAAATTATTATTGACGTCCTCTCTTTACGACAGGTATTATTTTTTCTTTCTTTTTGTTTCCCTACACCCGGCAACAATATAAATTGTGTCGTTGCATCCACGATTCAGTTATTTGCGATTATTCTGTCTATGCCTCTACACAATTGCCGGCATAACTTTCAACCTTAACATGATATGCTTCTCTCTAAAATAAAATAAGTTTAGTTACTACTTAATTAAAACCCACAGTAAATCACGACAAACACCAAAGCAGCATCATTTACATTAATTCTTGCAATGAGCAATAAATATTGCATTAAATTTAACTAGCCAACCTGGTTGCATATTTATTACAATAAGTTCCATTATAATTTTAAAATAAACAAATCTACTAAACTAAGCAGGATAAAGCTCTAAAAATATTAAAATAAGAACAAATATCTTAAAATGCCCTATTTTCTTGTAGGAAGACTCTTCTGTCGTTGTCGTCCATTCTCTATCCTTCCAAGATGCCAAGTGAAATTTCTTCTGCACCTCCTACACAAAATTAAAAGAAATTTAGACATTTTAAAGAAATAGTTCTTATTTAACAAAATATAAAAATCGAAAGTAGGTAGGTACCTTCTTGTTCTGGAATAATATGCTGGAGTAATTCAAACTTCTATCCTGAGGTAGTAACTACCTATACTGTACACTTTGTGAAAATGATACACATGTTCTGGAATAATATGCTGGAGTAATTCAAACTTCTATCCTGAGGTAGTAACTACCTATACTGTACACTTTGTGAAAATGAGACGGTCCCACGAAGGTCAGAGGTTGAAGGGATCTTAAGGGTGTTTATATTATATAAAAGGAGCACACATATATAAGTTCTTCTGTTCTTTAGCAAACCCCTATCTACTCCACTACTACTTGCTAGTGGCACTAATAACTACAGAAGGCCAAGATTTACCAAGTAGTACCTGACACTGATATGCTGAATAGCTGAATTGAATGGTCTAACAGTTCCAATTTATGAGGCTACCGTTTTTTAATAAGTTCAATGTACGGTTAGGGCACAAGAAAAATAATACATTTTTTGATAAAAGCAAAACTTAAAATTTTCCGTAAATATTCTTCGAGGTTACGACAGGTTAGAATGGTTTGAATAGTTTAATTCACAAAAACTGTGGTCTTTGTAATACTTTTCTAATTACCTTGCAAACAAATTACAATTATAGTAGATCCAATAATAATTTATTGTAGTATCGTAGTTCTTTCGTCACCTTCTATTTTGACGAGTACCTATATGAACTACTAGTGAAGTTCAAATGTATTTTGAGGTTAGGTCAGACGTATATTTAAAATTATATATCAAATTTTTGTATTTCTTACTAACATTATTTATTATAAGTAAGTACTTAATACGCTTTTGTGTTTAATTGCTCCAATTACCTTTTTTTGTAGAATATGATTCGTAGACTTTTAACGAGTGTCTTGGAAAACACTTTACATCCTGTTGCATCAGAATCGACATTATATCCATGCCCATTTACTACACCGTACATCTCTCACTTAAGTTGGTTATCTTCGGCTTCGCCGTGTTTTCCCGTAAATAACACGAACATATCAATTTTAACCGAACCTGTTCAGTTCTACGAAACTTTAGTTAAAAATTGCCAAACTGCCACTCGTCGAATAATTTTAGTTAGTTTATATGTAGGAAATGGATTTTTAGAGCAAAAATTAGTCGACTCGCTAATAAATAACGTTAACTTCGTCAATGGCGAATTGAAAATCAAAATATTGTTGGATTACACGAGAGGTAGTCGATTTAAAAATAATTCTAGAGTCGTTTTAAAGCCGTTACTTAATAAAAGGGAAGATAATTGTCAAGTATCGCTTTACCACACGCCCGTATTACGTGGATTAAGAAAAAAATTAGCTCCAAACCGTTGGAACGAACTCTTCGGTTTACAACACATGAAGTTGTACATATTTGACGATACTTTAATTATTAGTGGTGCAAACTTATCGAACGATTATTTTACAAATCGGCAGGATCGTTACTTCGTAATTAAAGATAAACCTTTATGTGATTTTTACGATGGGTTAGTTAGTAAAGTGCAACAGTTTAGTTTGAAGATGGATAAGAATAACAATTTAAGTTTGAATAAAGGGTGGAATCAATTACCTTATGAAGGAAGACGGATGGAATTTATCGATAAAGCGGGCGACTTGGTAGAGGATTATTTGATGAGGTGTAAACACGAACAAAATAATTGTAAAAGAGAAGGATTCGGTGGGTGAATCGTGAAAATGAAAAAAGCTGGCTTTTATCGTAGTAATTTTAGATACTTGGATATTTCCTTTAGTACAAATGGGGCAGCTTGGCATTCAACAAGATGCTTCCGTTACGACTCGTTTATTTGCCGAAGCACCTTCAAACAGTCAATTGTTCATAGCGACGGGCTATTTTAATTTAACTCAGGAATATATGAGCACAATCGTACATAATTCGAAAGCAAAATGTAATCTGTTAATGGCGCATCCAAATGTAAGCATTTTAATAAGTGGGGGCCCTGCGCTGTATTGCTAAAAATAATATTACCATAACATAATGCTAGTTGATTAAGAGCACATCTAAGCAAATTCAGCTTCTTAGATCATCTTGGAAGCCTCGATACCTTTTGGATATTAATTCAAATTGTTTTTAAATTTGTCTCGTTCCACCACATCGAGGCTCCTTCTTTAATTTAACTTGGCTTTTGCAGGCAAATGGTTTTCAAGGCGCGTCATTTCCGGCAGGAGGCATTCCAGCAGCTTACAGCTTAATCGCACAAAGATTTATTCAAAATTTAGTTAAATTAGGGCATAACGGTCGTGTTACTTTACAAGAATATTTACGAGAAGGTTGGACTTACCATGCTAAAGGACTATGGTAAATTAATTCTGACTGCAAAATTGATAGTTTAAATAAAACGATCGTAGGTACTATCCGCCTAATCATTCCACGCCGAGTTTAACTCTGATCGGGTCTCCTAATTTTGGCGAACGTTCCGTAAAGAGAGATCTTGAAACTCAATTGGCCATTGTTACTGAAAACGATGATCTTCGCAACGAAATGCATAAAGAGTGTACTAGGTTATACAAACTCGGTTTACCCATGGATAAAGATAGAATGATACCTAAATGGGTTTATCCGATGGTTTTTTTCTTCAGGGGATACTTTTAAGGTCTAGGTTATCGGTAAATGTTATTTAGTTTATTAATGTTTAAATTAAACTATTATTTATTAGTTTTAATATTTTTTCCACTTTCCTCTGCTAGTCGATGATTTTATACATAATTCCTGTGGTTCAAAATAAAATTGATGTGGCCATAACATACTATAAAGCATTTGGTAACATTATAAAAGTAATTTGACTATACTTTATTAAAATTAAAAAGATACACGGTGTATACTGGAAGGTTTTTTAAAACCTTAATAGTATCAAATAATAGAAATTTATGCAGACTCGCAATTACAATTACACACATCCACAGATTTTTTCAAAGTTGAAGTCAGTAGAATGATATTGGAAGAAAAATTGGGAGTTGGAGCAAGGATCTGTTCATTAATAGACTGAAAAACTCATTTTCCACATTTTCTTTTAATTATTTACTAACGTACTACATTTTGGCAGTTGCTTAAAAACTCGATACAACGATTATTTGTTAACAAAATGGAATATACTAAAAGACAGTATAAAACTTGAAAGTCAGTTCTGTTTTTTTCTCTAACTATGTGATAATTCTACCTGAGTGGTGTAAAAATACAGTTTATTACGTGTTTAAATGTGAAAATATACAGTTGACTCTAATAAGAATTATTCTATTAATATAAGGCCCTGTGTAGGTATCTTATAAATGTAAACTAGCACTCTCTTTGGTAGGCTTCTCTCGTTTAATATTTCTGTGACTAGCTTAACATATCACTCGTATGTTTTAGATCGTACTATTTATAAACAAAATCAAATTTTACTCGTAGGTACGTAATTATAATTACGTTTTTCCAATGCAATAGACATATTTTCGATATGATTGTTGGAAAAACTAACTATACGTACGTTTACGAGAACATAACAAATCAAACAATAACATAAAAGCGACTTTTTCTTACAAATATTTTGTTCTAAAGCCTGATACACGCCGACCCGGCGCGTAACGGACCTCTATAATACAAAGTGATGTAAAGTAATGAAACCGAGGCGTATTTCGCCCGGTATAAGACGAAACATAAAGGTACATAATATATTATTAAACTAAATGACATTTATTCACTTCAGTCTTTGGTACGAACGTTAAATAAATATAAATAGTAATTAAATATATACATTCTAATTATATACACACAACCGATAATATACAAATTAAAAATAAACGACGGATTTATGAGCATAACTCTTAACATATTAACTCTCACTTGAACTTAAAAAAAATTAAATAAATAATCGATATTTACATAATCAAATAAAGACTATACGCCAAATTTATTATAAATATACTGAGTATTTACTCCATCTCCTACCGACTGAATCGTCTCGACGGTGGGATTCATGACGTTGAATAAAATCGCGAATATCGTACAAGCCGCATAAACGCCCAGCGCTATCCACCAAAGTAACTGCTCGTGTAACTTTTGTTCAAAGTTTTTGAGAACCAATAATCCTATGGTGAGTCCCGCCAAGGCTCCCGTCAAATGAGCCACGTACGAAACCGGCGGACCCATCGTTTCGGCGGCGTATCTCGAATAGATTGCATAACCTACATCGCACGACGCTGCAAGAGAATCAAAAAATTAATTTACTAAATTCGGGCCGTAGGGCGTTTGAGTAAAAAAGAGAGCAAACAAAACTTGATAATTACCTATGGCAAAAATTCCAAACAGTCGTAAAATACCACATTGCATACTATTGTAATTTAATAGTACATTGGCTAAATGTGCCGCGAGTAGTGCGTAAACACCGCCGGAAGCTCCGACAAGGTAAACGTCAGTATCGAATACCGAAGTACCTAAGGAGCCGGCTACGACCCCCGCCATATAAATGAGAGCTACTCTTCCGGATCCGTGGACCATTTCTAAAGGTAATCCTACCAATAATTGAACGACCAGGTTGAACCCCAGATGCAGCCATCTGAAATTTAAAAAATACACATATAATCAACGGAATAACACTAACGCACTTTTGTTTCGAACAAATACATTGTTCTTGTCAGAATAAAAGGTAAAATTGTTAAAAAAGAAAAAACATTAAGCCAATGATTGGTAAATTTTTATATCGGATAAATACCAATTGTGAAACTTTTTAGCATCCCCTAGAGCTAAAGACTTATAGGACGAGTCGGTAAGCAAAGATCGCATTTTTTTAAATTCTTCTCTGATTATTATTATTTATTATAGATGCATTTTGTAGAGGCAATTATGTACCTAGTGCACTCGGTCGACACATTCCTTCCTAAGAAGAACGACTCGCGGTTACAGGGTTAGAGCTGAAGTATTTGAACAAAGCAGAGTAACGCTACGAACTTTTCCAATGGTGTGAGAGAGTTTGAAGTAGGTAATTTTTGAATTATTAAAAGACTCTTTTTACATTAAGCCGAGCAATTAAAACAGCGGTCAAAACCGTGTAATTGGCTATAAATTGAGGAAGATCTTATTAACACAGATAACAGAAGAGCAAATAGACAGGATACAATAAATTAAGGAATAAAAGTAAATTGTACCCAAATTAAAATGCTTAATGTTAAAAAGCAGTAGTATGGTATTAAAAAAGTTTAAAAAAATTTCTTTACTTATTCAAAACAACACAGAAATATAGTCGATTAGTTGAGAATTGCAATTAAATTGGCACCGCATCTTGTGTGCCATCCTTAAATTTAATACACAAATTAGTTAATTATTTATGTACGACAATAATAAAATTTATAAAAAATAATATAAAAACACGGTTTATAATATAAGAAATTCGGAAAGATCTTCAACTTTTATCTGTATTCGGGTATTGGCAATTAAATTAAGAGCTTACCGAGAGTTGGATCGAAATTTTTTAAGTTTTCGAAAACATCTCGTCTTATCTCAAAAACAGTGCGAATTAGACTTAACAAACATTAAAAAGTCGAGACAAATCGCATTTTGCGCACAGGACGGGGAAAACGGTATTTCGATAATACTGAAGTGACTGTATCTTGAAAACGAATCTCAATGATTTCGAATCGAAATTTTAGGAAGAACCCATAGGTGAAAAAATATACAGGGCGTTGCCTTGAAAGAAGTCGAGAAAAATTACATTTTGTAACACCGAAGTGACTGTATCAAGAAAACGGTAGGAACCGAACTCCTTTGTCTTTGCTAAAACTCCTAAAAATGTATAATTAGCTCGAAGAAACACTTACCCTGCATGAAGCATCATATACAGTAGAAATCTCCATATTTCTATCCTTTTGTCAGGTCTGTATATAAAAATCGAATCCCTTGGAACTGGACCAGCGGGATTTAGCTCCCCCGTGCTCACCGAGTAGTATATAAAGAACCCCAACTGTAATAAAAATAATGTGATTAACTTAAAAGGTAGGTAAATGTCAATTCACGAGCAACGAGCACATGGTATATCCGCATTACGTGTAAAAACAGATGCTTTTAACTAATTTTAAATTTAAAACGTCATTTCTAAATTCTTTTAAAGTCGAGAAAAAAAGCAGACTTTAAGGTAATTAGATTGTTATGACTTTGGACCATCTCCCCACAAAGGGTCTGGTTTCTCGAAGTATTAATGTCGAGCACGTGAATTTGAAACATCTACACCTATTTTTCGTCCTTTTCTCACTCGAAATGAGACATACGAGGAAAGAGAATAAGACGACTAATTTAAGGGTAGAATTTCTCCATACCTTACAAAAGTTAAACAAAGCACGTGCCTTAAGCGACATATGTTTCCACATTTGAGGAAACACCGGGCTACCTAAATTGATTACTTCCTACCAAAACCCGAATCTTTCTATTTCGCCAAAAGGTGCAGATGCACGAAGTTCATTTGTATAAAGAGGGACGCGATGATTTCTGATCCACTCGAGTAAAGTGAGCAAAATCGCTTTATTATTTTCGTTCGAGTGCGGATTACTTTATATTTTCTAATTAAACTTAATTAAGGTGCATTAACTAAATTAATCAAACTTGCGTGTAGCAATTAAAGTTTTTTTTAATTGCTCGACTCGATCGTTGCAAACACGCAATGTCATTTTTCTCGTAAGGAACTCGAAGCTTATGTGGTGTATTAATAATTTTATATCGTAAGTTACTTATTCGAAATTTAATTTTTCTTTTAAAAGTCGTAATTTTTACGATGACCTGTTACGTGCGAATTAATTAGAGCAACGAAGTCGCACGAAGAGAACAGGGGCGTATTGAGGTCGATCGCATTATGTATTTCTTAATAAGACCCGGTCGTATTAATCTCAAATTAGAAAAATTAGCGAGGAATAAAAATTTAAATAACTCGTCGGTTTAACAGGACGAAAAAATAATTTTTTCCGATCGCAATCGCGCGAGTCGAAGGAAGAGTTGGGAGTTCCAGACCTGTGCTTGTATGGTCAAATTAAGATTCTGCAAGTTCATCGTGTGCAAAGCAGATTTTTATATAGTCTTATCTACTTTGCATACAAAATAAGCGTACATAATATAAAAGCACGTTTATTAATAAATTTCACCGCTCCACGGTGTACCAAACAAAGCCCAATACAAAACAATGAGGCGCCGTTAACTATTATTTTAACTTTTACTATTGTTTGCGCATTTTTTTTAGTTTCTCTTCTCACCGATATTTGTGCAAAAATTTGATTCTTACACAACAGCGAATTATTGTACGGTGGAAAACGCGATTATCCGGATTACACGGAACAGGACGGAAAATCAACCTCCGAATCGCAAATCGAGTGCTAAGTCGCTATAAGATAATTAATTATCCATTAGCGCTTTTGATGTATCGACGAATCTTTTAAGTAATTTTTGAAAATGAACGAAGGCGCCAAAGGCGGTCGATTTGTACCTAAATATATAACGCACAAATTTCCCAATTCATCGAGATATTTAGAGGCAGCTGTACGTAAATCCGCATCCGAGTAAATTCTCTCCCCTATTTCTATTAAATTAGGATAAATATGTCTGAAAAAGTCCACTCCATTTATTTGGGAAAAACATCGGAATTGCCCCACGAGCCGTATACGCTCCATTTGTAAATTGATTCTCAGACGACGGAAGAAAAAAGAAAATAAACCACAAAACTAATTTGAAAAACAAAGAAGACGAAAAGAAAGTTGATAAGTATTTACAAATTAACTTATAAAATGGTTAAAATAACTGTACAATTTGTATTTGGTTATTTCTTTTCGTAAGAATAAATTACAATAATTATCAATTACACCAAAGTGCTATAATAGCTCTCATGAAAAGACTTCGCACGACGTTTTTATACGCAACAATAAAGATTTCCCAAACAGTTTTAATTATCTATTGTGGGAACCTAATTTAGTATTTAAATATGCAAATATATCATAAAGACACTAACCTCAACTAATGTAATGATGATTATGAAGAGTGGTGGAGGGCAGCAGGTGTAATGATCTGCATAGTACTTCCGGTCTCTTTCATCCGTTAGAAATTCCTCCGCTATTATCCGAACCATTCTGTAACAAATAAATTACTCGTTAGTTTTATTCATTTTTTTAAAATTAAAATTAAATAATGCGTGCGCTAAACAAGAACGACGATGCACGCAACAAAAAAAGATGCCGAAATTGCTCTTTATATTAGATGGAGAAGATTACAAAGCTTAGACTCGGGAATACACCAGAACGAGATACGTTTGAAGGGTTATACAGAACGAACCAAACTCAGGATCTGGGTTTGGAATGGGCTAGAGCGCTAGGGTCATGCAGACGGCAGAAGGTCAAAAACTAATGGCCAAATTATCCAGATGTAGCTACTACAACCTCTTATAGGTTAGGCTAAAGTTTTAAGGCTACTGAGTCGGCCTAAACTGGCTCTAGAAGATCTGAAAAAGCTTAATGAAGTTCTAGAGTTTAAATCGGGTTAAGCTGCTATGGAGCAGCTTCAACCTCTTCGTTTGGGCTAAAGCTTCAAGGCTACAGTTGACAGACAAGCTGAGACGACACAAGTGAAAATTTTAAGATCTCTCAGTTTGCGAGTTAGCCATACCGACCCTGACGAGATAAGCGAATGAAAAATCTCTATTAATTCAGGGTACATAAAAAGAGGGGGGAGGGGAAGCCCATGCAAAAAGGAAAGAAATTGAAAATTAAAGAAAAGCAGTTGAGTTGAAAAGTCAAAATTACAGTTAAAACTTAAGTAAATTAATAGAACACGAATTAATAAATTAGAAATTCATTAGCGTGTTTTTAATTGACAATTATCTCAAATAATTAAAAAGTTTAATTATAAACATATTTTTTACAACTGCTAATTATTTAATTACTTAATTTTAAATCTTACATTTATATAATTTAATTAAACCTTTTTTTTTCTCAAAAGAGGTTATACGTACAAATCGACGGCTTTTTTTTCTTATTTTGGTACTTATTAAAGAAAACGCTTTAAATTATTCGTCGGGACGCTTAACGTCGTCTACTCTATTTCTAGCCTTTGTCGCGTCAAATTAAACTTTTTTTTTCTCTTTACATTGTTTTTACAATTTCCGTTGCATAGAATTTTCGTTTCCTGTGCCAAACATTTAAAACGGTTAAAAATATATTTTTACCTTCGGAATACAGGAGGTTCGACCAGAAGTAGATGGAAGTCGTTTTCAGAGGAAACCTCTCGGTCCCTGTGATGGACCGCACATTTAAAACTTCGAGATCGCTTCCCTGTCATCTGAAAATTAAAAGAGATCCCGTTATATTATATTTTTATTATCATCATCCGAGGAGTCTTCGAGAGGTTAATTTAAGGGATCTTTCGGAAAATTAAGAAAAAAAGAGAATTCGACGCGAGTTTGAGGGACCTTCGGGTATTTGTCGAAATTTAAAACCTTCAATTGATATTTTCCGGCGTTAAAAATATTCAAAAATCGACAAATAAATTTGAATAAACAAATCTACAATTTAATTCTACGTACAGGTGATAAGATTAATGGAAGGTCATTTCAATAATGCAAAGTTTTGCGAACTTAGTTATCTTCAGCTGCTCCTTCTACATTTATACAAACTCTCTTTGTACTTTTGTTTATAATTTATAAAATAGTAAATATTTAAATTCCGTAAATGAAATTAGAAAAAATTAACAAACTATGCTTTCATTGATCACGATTTTTATTTAAATTAAAAGGAAATTATGACAAGAGCTGTCGAGTAGCAAATGATATCTACATGTCGACACCGTGAGAGGTCGAACACTGTTTATCTTAAAAAAAACTGAAAAAAAAGTAGAGCAAAAGGGGGGTTCTAGTTTAAGGGCGCCCGAGTCCATAACTCATCTCGATTAGATCGGTATGTAAGAAGATTACGATACACGCCCCGACTAACTAAATTAAACCGATGTAAATGAAGACCGACCGGGGGTTAATTAAATACTTACCAACTTTTACTCTTTTGTCCTTTCAATGATTTATGCTAAATAACCAAATTAGAAGAATCGGTTTGTGCGATTTAAAAATAAAAACAAACTATTTGGGGTGCATATTTCGAAAACAATAGACGCGGTACCCGACAGACGTTTCAAACGGCCCTCGGGCGCTAGTTATTAAGAGGCGCCAAAACGACGACCGATAATTAATGAAACTATTATTTTTAATACTTACAAAAGTAGTATTTCAAATTCTTCGCACAAATATACAAGGCGTTACATTTAAGAAGACGAAAAAAGACACATAAAGTAGAAATAGTTACGGCCCATCACTTTTCTATCCCCCAAATTAAACTGTCCATTATCTAAAGAACGGCTAACTTTTAGACTTGTCAAAGCTAAATCTTCCTGATGCTTACTTTACAAAGAATCCAAATATGCCAAAATATACAGGATGTTTCATATAAAAAATTGAAGAAAAACACGTGCTGGTATAGGAATAGTTGCGATCCACTTCTATCCCTCAAGTGAAAGTGTTGATATCTGAAGAACGGTTCATTTTAAGATTGCCGAAGTTCAATAATTTTTTCATGCTTTACAGTATTATTGAGCTTCGACAACCCTAAAGTGAACCGTTCTTCAGATATCGACACTTTACTTGGGGGATAGAAATAGAAATGGATCACAACTATTAATTCCTTTGATGTGATTTTTCTCTATTTTTTTTATACGGGGCACCCTCTATATTTTGCCAAATTTATATTTCTTGTAAAGACTTTACAAGAAATCTACTCTAGGCTTGTCGAAGCTTAATCATTTTTGATGCCTACTTTACAAGGAATTCAAATATACCAAAATATACAGGGTGTTTCATTTAAAAATATAGAAAAATCACATCGTGGGAGTAATTGCGACCCACTTCTATCCTTCAAATAAAAGGGTCGTGGTAATTTAGATTACCTATAGGGATACTTCTCAAGCACAGTGTACAGTAGTGTTACGTTAAAAAAACTGTGGAAAAACCTAGAAAATTCCATTTTACGCGGTGGTTTATGAAATGTACAATTTAACCTTGAGCAAAATTTATTTTTGTGAAGCCGTTGGAGCGATCATATCTTGGACGTTTTCAAATCTCCAAAGCTCACAATACACCGGTAAGTGCAAATTAAAACAGTAATTTAATTTTAAATAATATAAATTTGCGAATATAATGAGAACAAATCATTAAACTAGTTTTGCATTAAATTTCCGCACTGGCGGTTAAATGGAACGTGCTACAGCTACAGTAGGCCACTTTTTGTTTTTAAAATAGTTTTAAGACTATATGAGCTATTATGTTCAAGAAATTGGATACTTAATACAATTTTTTTTAAAACTCGATGCAGTCAAACTTGATTTACATAGAAAAATAATTTTCGCGAGTTTACGGTACTCTTTTGAAACAGGTGCTGTTTAGTGGGGTAACCGAAATTTATTATATTATAATTATCACTATACGTAGCTATAAGTACCTGTACGCCTAGATCCAGATTAAGAATTCGCAAATAGCTAACTTTAATTTCCCAAGAGTAAACGTACGGAGATTGGGGGATAAGGGATCGATAATGTAGAAAACATCCTGTATATTTGATTCGAGTGTGGGCAAAATGGAAATTCTCGGTGATTTATGGCAATAGTTAGTTTTAATGTGTTTTGGCAGGCTCGGTGCACTTAGTAGGGCGAAAATCGAAATAAGGACGAGGAACAAACGACCATGATGTATAAAAGCAGACAGCACGCGATACTCCCGCCGACCCTTGAACTATCGATTTCATATTATATCGTGCACCGTGTATAACAAATAAAATTCAATAAAATTTGTGTATCTACCCAAAAGTATTTAGATATAGGAAATCAAACAAAATCCACTTAGTAACACGCTTTAAGTAAAGTTAAAAAATAGATTTTATAATTTCAGTTACATTTTCACATAAAAACTTCAAAGCAAATGACTGATATTTCCTGATATCCTCAAAGAAGTGCATTAACAACTTGTAATTACTAAATTTCCATTGGGTCTAATTGATAAATTAGAATTTAGTCGAATAAGAGATATATTATGTTCGGTTCTTTACTACGTGAAAAATAAAGATAAATCGACCCTGCGTCCAAAAGTGAAATTTAATTTCCCCTAATTATTTAAAAGACTACAATTTGAATACTTCGCACGGCTCCGAATATTATAATTAAGCAAAAGAGAAGAGAATTCGATTAAACTATTCGGTATGCAAGTGGCGAAACTATAAAGAAAGTTTTTGGCGAATCAGCTGATCCATTGGCACCTTGATCTAAAAATTGCAAAAGTCAGTGCACCGTTCGTAGGGGGTCTAAAAACCGTCTATCCGAAAATAACTTTCTGACTCACGAAACAAATCTCGCATTCTATTACAATCTTTATTTCCATTTTGTCTAATTTTTTCAAAGAAATCTCCTCGAGACTCGAGGGTTTCCTCTCGTAATATGCCAAAGCTCGCCCGTGCGTTTTCGAAGTGAAAAGTGAAAAAGATTAATTAATTAAACAAAAAACTACTCACTAAATTGAAATGTATAGTTTTAAAAGCAAACTCTCGTAGGTGGTTCGAAATATTTATTGTAATTGCGTGTGCCACCCGGGGAACCCATGAATATACATTGCTTGCTCTGGATCTAAAGACTTAAGTATCTGCATAATTATTTACTCGGCGAGTCTTGTTGAGACACGCAGATGCTTATTATTTTAAGCAAATATGTAGAAGACAATTAAATTAAAATTACGGCTCGCACATAAAGGCTTATCTTAACGATATAATGTAATCGATAGGCCAAAAATAGAAAAAAAAATAAACTAAAATAAATTCGAAACGCAGGAACGGGCTGTGTGGAATTCAAACACTCTCGCGTTCAAACATTGATCTGTTTGGATTTGAAAAAATGACGGAGGAGTTTCGAATGCTTCGTCGATTTAATCTGGTCAAACAAGACAGGAGCAGACCTGGAGGAAATCTTAAAAACGACCACGAGCCGCGGGGGAATGCTCGTTGGGATTGATCGAGGAAAGCACACAAAACAAACGTCACGAAAGAGCCAAAAGAGACTTGAGCAAAGTCGGAAGGACGATGGCTTTTCCTGAGCTGTATAAATAAACCAAAAAGGGTGCTCGTGGGCTAACGGATGATCTTAAAGCCACACATTGGTGGTGCCCTCTGCTATATACTCTATCCATTTTAAAATCAAAAGAGCTCCTTACACACCGTGTGGCATCTTTATAGAGGTATCGTGTTGTAGACAGACAAATAATATAATTTCACACGATACAGTTCTAATAAACGTGGGAAAAAGAGTATTATTATTATTAAACATGTGATAATAGAGTTTAGGCGCAATCCATGCCCATCACACACACATAGATTTGAGATAGTATTTATAGTTATTTTTAATAATGGTAATTAAGTAATCTCAACCCGAGTCGTTGCCTCCTTATTGTATTAGAAATTCAATTAACGACCACAGACTCGTTTCTTTTAAAATTAAACCGACATCAATTTAATTTGTCAAATTAATTAAAGGGAGAAGCAACAATTCTATCAAAAAGAAGACGAGTATAAAACGTCGGCAAGATTTATAAATTCGATTTTTACTATCGGAAAACGGCGTATTATAGGTATTACCATATTAAAGAGAAGATGAGGAGAGAGAATGCCAAGTTGAAGCGCCGCGTGAGGTGTCTCACCTCATGTGGGTGGTTTGTCTAGTCACTTGGCCGCCGACTCCACCTTGCCGTCACCTCTTACTTTTTTTCCAGATCACATCTTTTACAAACGTATTGCCCGTTTTGTATATGTAATGTTATTCAACCCTGATTTTTTAAAGTTCACACGCCCATAACCACAAAACTTAAATTCGTACAAGACGTTTTTTACACAATGTCAACATTACTGTTGGTATACAAAAGCCAATTTTCGAAGTTCACTCAATCTTATACCGAGCGTGAGGTAATAGAGCTCGAAACCATCTAACTAGCTCCAAGTGTGGAAATTGGAAATGAAGAAAGTACTAGTCTTCGAATACCTTACCCTCATGCTGTTTATATTGGAACAATGAAACCATCATTGTGGATCGTTCGGATACGCTAATAGGTGAGTTTTGCCTACAATTTGATACCAAATATTCCAGAATCCATCATAAATAAAAGAAAATGCAGTTTTCATTGGACTATTAAATTTCCTAAAAATAATGAACCTAGCGAGCCATAAACAAACAATACAATAAAAGAAAACCGTCGTACTAAGCACATCGTATTAGGAATAGTTGCGATCCACTTCTATTCCCCACGTTAAAGTGTCAATATCTGAAGAACGACTTACTTTAGACTTGTCGAAACCAAATCATTTTTTATGCTTGTTTTACAAGGAATCCAAATATGCCAAAATATACAGGGTGTTTCTATTAAAAAAATGGAGGAAATGCTCATCGTAGGAATAGTAACGATCCACTTCTATCCCCCACGTTAAAGTGTCAATATCTGAAGTACGACTCACTTTCGACTTCTCGAAGCCAAATCATTTTTAATGCTTGCTTTACAAGGAATACAATATAGCAAAAATATACAGGGTGTTACATTCAAAAATGGAGGAAAAGTACATACTAGAGTAGGAATAGTTGCGATGCACTTCTATCCCCCATCAAATTAAAGTGTCAATATCCAACGAACGGCTAACGCAATTTACGGAATTTTTGAAAGATTCAAAATAATAATTGTAAAGAACCCGAGTGACACCGTAATAAACCTGTGCTGTTAGCACAAACGCTGCGGTCTGCGGTTAAATTATTTTTAAGACGTTCTGTATAATAGAATTGAATTTAAAGAAAGACGAGTAAATAAGATCACGTCGAGTTTAGATACGTGCATATTATTTTAATTTCGATACATTTAGCTTCATACACTATAATGGAATCCCCATCAAGTCTCGAGGCGCACTCGTTAGACGAAAGTAAAAAGCTGCGACACGTCTAAAATCAGTCTACCTCTTCCTTCGAACGGATTTCCCTTTTGCAAAATACCTCGACTCGTAAAAATTTCTTTGAGTCCAACAATACAAAAATAAACCTTTTTTTCTCGTCCACCAAAATATTTGAACTCGTATAAATATTTAATACTCGACAGACTCACTCGGAGAGTGAGACAGAAAAAAAGTTGATCTTAATTAAAAGCGATGCCGACGATTAATTTAATTGATCGATTATTTATAAACACGGTCTATTTGAATGTAGACAACTTTCGAATATTTTGAATAGTGTGCAAGTCTCGCCATGAGGTACCGATCTGGGGCTGGGCTATTGCAGTTAGTTATGACCTGGGGAGCGGAACCGTGGGCGCGTGTAGGAAGAAGCCCACACGTCCTCTAGAGGTTCCCACGACTCCGACCTCGTCGGTTTATTTGCACACCAGAGGTTAATGTCACTTACACGCTTTTCTATTAGTTACTTAATTTAACTACACACATCATATATGTAATTTTAATGCCGTAAAAATAATCTTTTGTTTATATAATTTTCGCTTAATGTTTTTTTTTCCAATTTTAAATATTTGCGTCCCCCAACCCGCGAAACTCGAGAATCGCTTATTTTCCCCTTCATTGTTTATGACGAAAAGTCGTGCAAAACCAGAATATGAATATTAACGGCACAAGTGGGTAGTTTGTCGAGGATCGATGCATGGGTACTTTCCTAATACGGTTAAACCCCCGCAATTTATGAATCTCATACTCATGCATAGAGGTTATTAGTACCTACTATAACGGATTCGAATAATTGAATAACCATATACTTCGTTAAAAAATTGCATAATAAAATCCTCCGACGAAATAAATTACATCGAGGGGCGCCTCGTGTAGCGCGACGAGGGCCTATACTATTTTAGTACTTAAAAACAAAAGATAAGCTTCAAGAGTGTCAATCGGACATTTATACACGCGCCAACTTTGATTTTAATTATCTCCGTTAACTCGGAGGTTGTTACCCCCCACCACCACTTTGGTCAATGAAATACAAATCCTCCCATCCCCTCGCGCTGATGCTCATATTTTATTATTTTTTAAACCATTAGAATTAATCTCGAAAAGCGTGTAACGTAAATTCGCGTTCGTATATATAATTAATCATCGGCCCGACTGGATAGTAATCAGGGGCGCGTTCGCCCTCACCCCGTTAAGGGTGCACCCACTCACTCCGTGACAATTCACAAAGATTTTTATTTCGAGAAAGTTGAAAGAACTTTTTTATGCAAATACTTATTAATCGAACGGCTCGCCGGTGACGGATACGTCAGGTGTGCACGTAAAAAAATCGACGGCGATCTTTGTTCCATACGAGAAGTGGATGTCGTTTCGGCGCGACTTCGTACGTTAACATACACCGCGTGTGGTGACCGGTGACAAAACTAGACACACGTATGTGAATATGTGAACAAAACAATGCAAACATTCTCTACAAGTCTCAACTGGTCGGTTCGCTTTCGACGAAGCGCCTCTGGGTGTTCCGATAAAAAGGAATTCCCTATAGTAAATAGACGAATTCTTCTGTTTCGGTAACTAAATAATTGCGCTTTAAGCTAAAGCGTGTTTTTTGCACTCGCTATACCACGTACCTCCTTCGATTAAATTATAGACGGCCGACAAAAACTAGTCTGGGACGACGGTAAAGCAATTTGTTGAAATAGAAGTGAGAAACTTAATTAGGTAATTAAGTTGTGTGGTTTATAGATTGCCACGTGTTAAAAAAAATTGCGCACTTTTCGCACGCCAGAGACGCGTCTACAGGGCGCTTCAAGTTGGCTCGCACCTCGCGTCTATTTGGAATTTTTGTATAACAAGTACCTCGTGAAGTAACAAAAGTTATTAAAAAGAAACCGGAACTTGTACGACTACGGGTGCCGGTTTAGCGAAGTAATTATTTCCCATCAACATTGCGGTTTTCTTACTCATAAAACGAGCGCATTTTTCCCGTTAAATTGTTTAGTATTCATCTACATTAGGTTCAAAGACATGGAATTTATTTGTAAGTATATAACAAGATCAATAACTTCCTATTGTATGACAAATCGCTAACAGGAAACGGTGTCAAATACCTTATCGACAGGTAATGCGGGTAAAGCAGGATATAGATAAAAAAATCCTCGAGAGGTGGAGTCAAAATTTGGCAATTGTTTTTCGAAAGCAGGAGAAAGCTCCTTTTTTTCGACTCATCGTCGAATAGGTAATGTTTCCAAAGTAATTTACATTTATTTTAGGCATGACTCATGTCGATTTTAATTTAAATCTTAAGGTGTTTAAACTCCGATACCGATGGTTTAATTTATAAGGCTCTAACTTGTTTATTGATGGAATCGGACAGTCGCGGTCGTAATTATTAATTAACGTAAACTGATGATTATTAATAAACGTTAAAATTGCCACAGACGGCTTCAATTGCGTATGGGAAATTTTTTAATCGAGCCCAGACTTAAAAAAATGTCAAACACTATTTTGACCCCGTCAAAATTTTTCGACGTACGCCCATGGCCGAGAAACAAAGATTTTTTTATTGGTTCGTTTTTAGTAAACGATTAATATTTATTGTTCGAATTTCAATTCGAAAAGGGCCACCCTGTAGATCGTTAGTTAATTCGCGAAGTGTCTTTAGACGATCTAGCAGTCCGATAATTTGACGGTTCGAAGACGTCAGTTTTCAAAATTTATTTATCAACCAAATAACCTAATATTATGCAAAATTTTGCAATTGTCGAAATGTGCGAAATTAAAAAAAAAATGTCACCAACTGATAGCTCGTAATTATTTTAAAACGTCTCCACAAAAAACAACCCTTAAAAAAATTCCAACTCACTCATTTTTGTCACAAGTCTGGTAATTTTCGTTTCCATAAATGAAAGTAATTCAAGAAAAATCACCAAACTTCACAATTAACACCAAAAATCAATAAAAAAAACTAAACAAACACAAATTTCGCCGATGCACGCATTAACCACCAAACCTTTTATCGTGACTGACTTTTCGAAGCTTCGCCACAGTCACTTTTACTATAAATTTCCCCACTTAAAAGTCGTAATAATCACTTACGAGAGCGGAACATACAATAACATTGTCGGCATTTAAACCATCCTTTACGTTTAGCCCCCAATTTGCCGCTTCGCCATTATCGAGTTTAGCATCCAACAGCCAACTAAAATTATCGTAGAATTCTGGTGGGAGATAAGGGAGGAGTTTACTTTAACTCGTGTAATTTTCGGCCCTTATTTTTTACACAATGCGTACTAATTTGAATTAATCGAGACGTTTAATTCGCACTTACATTAACGATTTAACGTTTCAACTAACATCTACTGGATGTCTATTTCAAAAGAGCGCATATGTTGGTATTTTTGGGCTTCTTACAGCCAAAATGTGCAATAAATATAGAATAGAGCTACAAAACGCAACCTTCTAAAAAATCAGAAAGCGTTACAATAAAAAAACCGAATTAACTGAAAGAATTCAAGGTTCGAATATGCAGCCACCATCAGTTGCAATTAAAAGGAAATACACTTTGAAGAAGTTTCGACACAAAAACTGCATTGAAAGGACGTAGATTACATAACGAGCCGCCATTTTATATTAAAAAAAACAATTGTTTTACTACAAAGTGAACGAATGAACGATTTCGATTGTTTTGATTTTCGAACTGTTCTTTATTCAGACAAAAGTCTATGCGAGGTTCTAATAAAGCCGCGAGGTTCTAATAAAGCCGCGCGGTCCTTCGAAGTGGATGTTATAAAAATAAAAAGTTGCAATGTTAATGATTAATCGAAAAGTATTTATTAATTATAATTTAATAGGTATACACAAAATCGCCCCTAACCCCTTACGCGTATCTAATTAGTTCCGCGCAACGTCATTATAAACAGAATTCCCACACGACACGTAAAAAATTACGATTTTGGGTACAATTTTAATATTTTCTAACCACTTTCGACTTTACCTATATATTTTTCAGTTGAAAGTTTGTTTCGTAAAGTATAATTAAAGTTCATTCTCAACAGTTCAGGCGTAGTTTGTTCATAACGCGTGACACCCCGATGTGCTCACTTTGTGTGCCCATTATAATATATTATGGGAAACTTGTAAAAAAACAATTACATTAATATAACTGTATTATACTCTGTATATTAGTGTTTCTTTAAATTTGTAATTTAAGCATTGTTTTATTAAATTGTGGGCCGTAGGGTTAATGAAGATGGGTGTAAAATTTACCTTTACTATAGTAATATTATATATAGATAGTTACTAGTAGATAATACGAAAAACGATATACCTATACTATAAATAAAAATCCAGTTTACTCGAGAGATGCCTTTGCATAAGGTAGGTACCTACTATACCGGCTGTACTACACCAAATTATCAGTATCAGCCGAGTATAATTAGTACCTAATCTTTAAGCTATCAATAGATTACATCATATCAAATCTGAAATTCGAAATTTTATACACGAACACCCTATATATTTACTTCTTCGGATTCCGAAAGTCGTTATGTACCTACTTATTTTGTAGAAATTATATTGTCAGTCAATAAAGTTTTTATTTAAAAGCAGATACTATACTTTCTATACTAGCCACGTATTCACGCATCGACAGCATTTCAGTTTAGAGGTAATTCGCGAGACGTCAGCAGTGAACAGCGCGTGGGTTGGTTGGGAGACAGAGTGCAAATATACTAAAAAAAAATTAGTAATACAAAATTTTTGACAATGCACGCTGAAAGAACAAATGCAAATTGGTAATAAAACCGAGTGTCTGCCACTCCTAAGTGGCAGCATCAACTTAGAGGAGACTTGAAAAGAGTGGGGTTTTGCTATTTTTTCAGTGTTTTGCTTATAACTTGAAAACTAAGCACTTTTTGACGTAAAGTGTTTCAATATAAAAATAAATTTCATCAAATTTCCTACAAATTTAATCGCTTAGGGTTTTCTTAAGACGAACGGTTTAGGCGCTAGAGCGCGTTAAAGTTTGGCAAAAATTTCAAAATCAGTCAAAGAATTGATTTTTTTAGTTTACCGCTAATAATTCGAAAACTACGCACGTTTAGAAAAAATTGTCCCTATATATACAAATTACAAAAATAAAGTGCACTAAATTCCCTATAAATTACGTTGTTTAGTTTTTTTTCTCAGACGAGCGGTTTAGGTTATTAGGCGCTAGAGCGCGTTGAAGTTTAGTGTATGTATATTATAGAAAGAAAAGTTTCAATTTGAAAATTAATTTGGTCAAATAACTAAAAAGTTATACTAGCCAAAAGTTACCTCATCCCGTTGTTATAGATTAATATTATGCAAGGACAGTTTTCATTAATCCGGATCAAAATGGTAAAACAATCCGAATTAACGAAGGTTTTCATATTACGATAAGTAATTTGAATAATCTCAAAAATTAGAGGAGGCGCATATAATGTCTCGAGCTGGAGGTACGGTTTAGATGAGACTTTTAACGATTTTAATAATTTTTGGATTTAAAAAAATCGTAACAGGAATATTCTTATACATTACGCTCGCAAAAAAATATATAATTACAGTAATAATATTGAGCCACAAAACAAAACACGTAACTGAAAGTTCAAAAACTCGCTCACACGCAAATTTTATCAGTATATGATATTTACAAACCGATTATTTTTAGCCCATACTTGGACTTTTTTATTATTAATACTTTTAGTATAAATCGCGGTACATGCAACAAACTTTTACTTTTCATATTATTATTCTAAAATTTTTTTGGCAACTATAGGAGAACGTGCAGACAGCCATCTAGTTATTATTTATTGATTATTAAGGACAATCGAACTATAAATCCATACGGACTGGCGGGACCGCTGGTTAATTGGAAGGAATTATAATGGGCGGCTGCCCAGTTTGCGGCATGCGATATTGGGCCACCGTACCCGGCAGGTGTTGTCGATGCTTCTGCTTTCGAAAATATTTTGTGCAAGCGATTATACATATACATACTATACCTCCATAACAACCAAAATACCGATACTTTTATTTCGTATTTTTTTTAAACATGACGAGCGTCGTTAATTTATTGAAATTTTTGCTTAAACGCCATACTTTAATTTAGTTTTATTAATAGCTATTATTAGATAATATATTATGTTGATAATATAGAAATAGAAAAAAATAGGTAATAGTAATGATTAATAGTTATATTATAGTAGGTAATACACGTCGTTAATGTATTAGATATCGTACTTGCAGTGCAGCAGAGCTTCGAAAGGTTCCATTTGGTCCATTGTTGGTGTTTTCAACTTGAAACGGATGAAGAAGCTCATCATCATTTCGCGAAAATACAGTCGAACACCAACATAGAAAAACATCAAACACACGCGATGCAGAATGCAGACAAACTCGATATAAAAGCAGGTGCACAGATAAACTGCCAGATATATCTCTTACACGTACTTACTGCCATCATGAGATAGTACTTAAATCGAGAGGAACACGGAACACGCGCTCAAATTATCGAAAATAACTCGAACAGATCGCAAAATATTTAGAGAAAAAGTTGGAAAGCATTGAAAAGAAGCCAAAAAGAATGCACGACATCAAATGCAACGTTAAAGAAATAAGAGGCAGGAAAGCATAGTATGCTGACACATGTAGATAAGCAAAGCACATCCTTAATGTTGAAAGTCGGATAAGTAGATAGCAACATAAGCACACATCAGATCAGCAGCTAGCCAAGATAGAAACAAAAGGTGACCGTTGTAAACACACTGAAGGAGACATTTTGAGGTATATACCTATACAAGCAATCAGAGCTGTGCTGTGATAGTTACCCGCAGAGAAAAAGAGGCAAGTCCGAAGAATGTGAAGTCAAAAAATTGTATACCCCACGCAGAGAGTTAAAGCAAGTTAAAGGCAGCAAACCCATACAACCCGTGGAAAGCCGCAATAAAAATCGATGTAAACGCGAGATTTAATTTCTGGTAAATTAGGGGCCCTAAATCCGCGCTTTAGTTAAAGGTATTTTTCCTACAATTCCACACCGACTAGTCTGAATTTAGACATCCAATATATTACAAGAATCAAGAATCCCAATTATCTAAAAGAGTAGCGAACGAGTTCCCAATATAATATTCGACAAAAGCTATTTTGGGCATCCTCATAAATAATTTATTCATTATAATAATTTTTTTTATTATTTTGAAAGGTGGCGGCGTTTTGAAGAGAGGCGCGCGTATTTATATTCATAACAAGAGATAGCTAGTCGCAGCTCATTTGTCAGTTGTTATCGTCAAATCGGCGCCCATGTCCAGACGAGATAATATGTTAAGAGCAGAATAGGTCTTTTAGACTCCCAATTCAACTCGTTCTCTAAAAAAGATTTATTTAGCTGCGGCCCGAATATCTTCCGACACTCGAGTCTCGAATTATGTTACCTTTATGGGTAAATTTGTAATTAAATTCGTAAACTTTTCTTTGACAGTTTAGCCCTCTCGCGTTGTGTATTTTTTTTTGCGAAACGTTAATTTAAACTTTTTTCGGGTCGAATATTTCTTAAACATTTAATTAACGTCATATTTAATTACACCTTGTATACTTCTTTCGTAACAGCTGTATCAGGTGTAACTAACATTTATTCGATATTTTTACAACAGGTTTTAATTTTAATACTTATTAGAGCATCTTCTGTGTTCGATCATTTTGTCTGAAACTCGAAATAAGACCATGCATGGATGGATCTTATAGTAGCGGATGCCACCTGTCATGGGCACGCGCTTCCACCTGGCTTCTACTAGACACTCCACAAACATCCGATGACACGTGTGCAAACTACGACCCTGTATATCTCGCGACACATCTAGACCTCTCTTCCTCGATTAAGTGTTAACAAAGGCGAAAACACATGGACTCGTAATATAAACACCACAAACTGTACAAACAGAGATATAACGAATGACGAGTATACAGGATGGCAAAAAACTATACCAAACTACCCTTAGCCCTTAGGTAAAACTTACATCCTCTCATAAATGTCCATTTGCGCTAGGAGTTAAAACAGATGTGACGCTTCGCGTTAAATTATTCAAAAATACGCCATCAGAAACGGACGCGTTATTCTGAGAAATTACGGACCTTTATCACTTTTGGGGTATATACAGGAACTCGTCGATTAATCCAATTTTTTTAGGTTTAAAAAAAGCGCAAAATGATACCCACAACACACACATATGTGGTCAAAATCACATCAAGTGACCGTCAAATTGATATGCAAAAAACTTCTTCCTTCCCAAAAACGACCCGACAATTAAATTTTCGCTTGACGCGCGCGTTTATCGTCTCAAAAGTATAATTACGAAACTATATACAAGACGGGTAAAAATGAGTATAATATCAAGTGAGGCAACGAGAGAGAGCTCATCGTAGGTATAGTTGTAGATGTCTGGAAAAAAATTTCGGCATATAATTGATGGCGCACCACCGTCCGTATAATTTGCACAACATTTAAAATGTTGGCTTGCGTGCGTACCGCTTTTAAACTTTTAAGGATTCCGTATATCTCGTTCTCTTTTTTTTCTGCTTTAGGCGTACGCGTGTTCTCAATAATAGGTCGCATCGACAACGGATGAATTCGTTTTTATTTTTAAAAGATTTTTAAGTATAATTGCCTAATTTAAATGGTAGGCGCATGCAAACCAGCGTTTAATTTAATTCTCTCTTGAATATCATCGTTTATATTTCCACCATATTCACGTATAAGAGTTGAAATTTGGATAATCAGATTGCTATGGAGTTTCACCGCTACGTATCATTCGCCGGAGGCTTTGCCACGAATAATTAATATAGGTCTCAATCTTGTAGAGTTTGACATTCGATGAGGTCGTTTTCTTCTTAACCGATCAATTTTCTTTCAAAGTCTCCAAAGTCCGATGGTTCTGTAAGTTCTCAAACGTACACATCAGGACGTTAATCAGCACCAGTTACAAATTTATAGGGTTATGTAGTAGGAAATTAAAAATGGACTAACTTTTAATAAGAAGCTCATCTGTTCGAGGTTCGAGCTAAGACTTTGCAGTAAAGCACATTAGTCATACTAGTACAAGATGAGGTCCGAGAAAGAGTTATAGAAAGCTCCAAAAGAACTCGAATAACGACTAAGAAGGCACAGGATTTACAGAAGAGCGAATAGACAGCCCAAGCCATCTCATATATAGTATTCATTAACCTTCGGCCTCGTGCATATACCTATCCCTTGGATCTCTATAGAGAGACTTAGAGAAACTAAGGAGAGTCTTGAAGTACTCTTAAGTGTCTTCAAGTCGTCAAGACAAATCACCTTCCATTGCTCAGATTCCGACAGTATAAACCACACCCATCACTTATAAAAGACTCAATACTTCGATTGAAGTCTGCAAGGATTTGCAAGTGTATTCAGGAAAGCACTACTAGCTTTAGGTTCTCGGGAGAGTCTTGAACTACTCTTACGAGCCCTTTAGTCGTCATAACATTTCACCTTCCATTATTCCTATAGGTGGTCAGATACAGAGAGTTCAAATCCCACCAATCACTCATAAAAGGGTCGATACTTCTATAAAATTTTGCAAGGCCACACAAGTGTGTTCAGAGCGCACTTCTACTACTTTTAGGTTCCTGGGAGTCTCGAATTATGCTATAAAGAGACTAAACAGATCAAGACAGTAATATACGCGACCCATGATGGTATAGTCGAACCCGTTCCACTCTTATATTAGACCATTGTAATGCATTTCAACTGCATCAAAATGTTAAAGTCTTGTTTTATTGTGAGAGTTTGACGATTAACGACACGACAGTTGCAGTTATATACCGTTTCTCATAATAGCTAACCATTATCTAACGGTTTCCATCAAATATTCAAAAAATTAAAATAGCTCCTTGTATGTGTATTCCTTTTGTCCTTTTTTTTTAAACCAGCAACAACACGAAACGTAACTTGCATCGTAAGTACTTCATTAAAATTAAAGTTCCATACCATACCAAATATCGTTAAATGCGAGAAAGTGTCGCCCATTCGAATTAATAAAAATACGCCATTTTGAAATTTGTTTTTTATTGAAAACATTTCAATTTAATTTTCGATCTTCGATTGATTAAATAATTTAAAAATTAGATGTAATACCGAAATATAATCTACTTGCGGCTAATCTTTGTGAAAGAAAATTGGATTTGAAGAGATACAATTTTTTTTTGGCTCCTTTGTGGTTATACTTTATAATCGCATTGCGTGACTTTACAAGTGGTTCTTTTACCGTGGTGAACTCTCGTTAAATATATTTGTTTCAACTTAATTCTACTCTCATATTGTTGTTTTTTAAATCCATCTTCCGAATTTAACCACAAAATTTTAACTCCAACAATAAGTGCTCCAAAAAGTCCAGTTAAATTATTATACCGCACGGTTTGGCTATTGCTCTTGTTGTCCATTTTTGATGAAGCAGCTGCAAAACTATATACATGTTCAGTGTTCTTCACCCTTATAATGTTCGTATTCTTTTTTTTTTTGACAAAAATATTTAATAATTGCAGTCGGGGCCATTTTTGTGCATGATAAGAAAGTTAAATAATTATAGGGGATACCGATATAGTTTAAAATTACCAAAAGCCGCCATCTTGAGTTGTTGAGTAGTATAACAAAGTTTAATTTGGGAGTAAGCCAATTTATTCGTATTTTCGAAAATATTCCAAAAGGTACCATAATATATACCTACCGTCTATTATAAGGAGGCCGTTTTCAAACGTTTCTAAAACCACAAAGACGCGTGCCACGATTAATTCAAATAAGAACCGTAATCTTCAAAGTCTTAACGGCGTGGGGGTAGCATTAGGTATAATAAAAACGACCATGTGATAAAACAATTTGTAAATAGATGTAGGTGTTCTAAGGGCGGAAGTTGGTACCTTTCAAACGGAAACAGATTATCAAATTTCAGCGCACTGTGTGTCGACAGATTCGAACTCGAACAAAAACTTTAGCACGGGCCTTTATTGATGTAAAATGGTTCCGGATATAAAAATAGGGGGTTGTGGTCCTTTCATAAGCTAATGCTTTATATTAATTTTTTATAACTTATTCAATTCTTTGTTATGGAAAAAGTAATCGTAGTAGGGCACGTGTTCAATTCCAGATTAAATAATAAGGTGACATAACGAATTAAAGAAATTTTGGGCGAAGAATAGGAGAAGTTGCAAGCGAGCGAGTTGTGAAAAGTAAAACTTTACTAATTCGTAGAATGTTATTAGATCATTAATATTCAAATTGCTAATTACGGTTTTAAGGTACCACGCCTCTTGGAATACCTTTCCGTAAGATTTAAAGCTCACCGAATTGTTATTTATTAACGTAGTTAACCCCGTTTACCCTGCACATATAATGCAGACGGCTGACGTGAAGAGGTAACCCTATTCATCTCGACATATTGGTTTTTAATTTAATCTGAAATACCGATCTTAATCTCTTGGAAAGAATCCGGCTACAAAGTGGTGTAATACGCACTCTATATCAAATTACTCTGCCTGCAAAATAATAACTAAAATTAAATTGTTTTAAATAAAATGAAAAAAAAAGAAGATCCATCTCTGATGCTTTCGATGCTTGGCCCAAACTAACCAAGTGGCTGCTCTAAAAGTAACTCCGTACCATAAAATGTTATTTTGCAAATGTTTCGATTCGAAAATAACAAATAAATTATAGAACAATTTAATTTTGGGTAAGATCCACTATCATTATATCTGTCTCGTCATTCCTTGCACGGAGGTAGATGTATTATATATGATAGAAATTAAAAACAAATGCCTCGGGCCGCAAGTCTATATGCTCACATATTACAAAAACACAATGCCAAAAGTAAATTAACTTTACCTACCATAATACGTATCCCATAAAATCTTAATGATTAAGTTTTGGAGCCGAACTATATTACCTTGCAGACTTAATACTCGCTACTTGCGAAAACAAAAATAATTCGTTATACAAGATCCTTTACGAAGGCGTCGATTTCCTCCCTAGAATCTTTATCACACTATCAACACATTTACCGATACTTTTCAGGATTCATATAGAAAAACTTGAACCGCGATCGGAGATCGAGTTCTAACGCACCGAGCGCTCTACCATTAAGTTATCTCGATTCTTGCAATTGTCTGGTAAAAAAAGCGCACACAACTCTGGATAAGTATAACCCACAACAATGTCTCGGTGCGACCGTACAACAAAATAAGTACGTAGTATAGAAGAAATTTTAATTTTTTCTTCACGGGCCCTAAGATCTGGGGTCTTCCCCGACTCTTGTAGTGCCTGTTACAGGATTCTATTAAGAGTACACGAGTCCCACGAGCAGGTTCGAGACTATTTAGGTTCAGTATTAAGATGAAGTAGGTCCTTTTAATGTCTTGCAAAAGTCCTCATACCAAAACATTTATAAGTCGTGAGATTCCTATAAAAGCGTCTATCGTGTTTTGGAAGTTCTTAGTAATTTTAAGAGAAGTTTCGGGCTGTTGTGGTATTGTAAAGGTTCTTGAAGTGCTCGAAGTTCACATTGTTTTTGGAATATGTTATAGATACGCCTAAACAAGTCTTCATACCCCATATCTAAGCTTCTCAGATCAATTCTAGCCATTAGACTCTTAAAATGTTTCTAAGAGACTCTTGGGGCTCTCAAAAGTATTCAAATTCTTGTGATTATCTTGGTCTGTAATATTTCCGAATATTTTCATACTCGTGGGTCTTTGGAGTGCATCTTAAGATTCTCAAAAATTGGTCTTACAAGACGGAAAAATAGACAACCTCTCGAGCCCTTTAAAGAAATATACGAATATCAAGGTCTTCTGATTTCAAAGCGTTTGAATGTCACTCGACTTAAAATAGCACAATTCATCTAATATGTCGACCATTCCTAAATAGTTATTTACTCCAATATTCAAATGACCATAAGCTCTAAAACAAAATTTGCATGTTGGCAGGAAATAAACAATTAATATGCAAAATTCGTAATTGCTTATTATGTACGGTATATTATACATATACTAGAACAATCCTCTGAATGTTAATACCCCTTCCGACGGAAGTCCAGGTGATTTTATCTCGGTTATTCAATTCCATATACCTATATTATAATATACTATTATGTAGTAGACCTAAGGTATATTTAAATCTCATACTCAAAAATTAAAAAATATGTTTGCCTCATCGGCTCTTTGGATTCATAAAATTGATTTTTTGGCGCAACTGAATTTGAGACAAAAGTCTCAGAGGACTAGCACCAAAAGTAAAAAAGAAGAGCAGAAATTCTTCTGCAAGACTCGAGCTGAGTCAATGAATGATTGTGCTTTGAATTTAAATTAAATAATTGCATTGTTATTACCCACACTAAATTTCTTAGAAATTTCTGTTGGTGTATAAGATATTTATTCTATTAGTGCCTATGTGTACGAGTAAGTATGCAATTGGTGCTCTTTCGGGACTTCGAACACAGGCGCCTGCAATAAAATCGGCAATTCTATCTCGAGGAAGAAAAAAATTAGAAATTGACGCAAAGGGTCAATGTTTTATTGTTGCTAAAATGAGCAACGACTTGATTATACAAAACTTAAAAGTACGGTGGTAGCAGTGAAGTGGAAATTAGAAGGTATATACACCGTCGACCAGAACATCCTGCCACGAGCCATCTTTAGTAACGCCACCTTATTTCCTTTTTACACTTTTTACTTTCATTAATTCTAACAAAATTAATTATGTAAACGCGCACTTTAAAAATACACAAATAAGTTGTAAAAACATATAGTAGGTATACAGGGTGTTTTTAAATTTCTTGCAAAATTGTTTATTATAAACATTCTCCCCGAATAAACTTAACACACATGGCTTTCATTTCATTACAGATTTGAATCATTATTCTATATAAAAGCTGTCGATTGTATCAAAATAGGTCTATAACATGTGCCAGGCGCATATTTTATCGGCCCCCCATTTTGTATCAAAAGCCACCGAAATATTTCTTACTTTATTTACGTACTATAAATGTATTGTGTTAGATAAAGATACCTTGGGTTATTTTAAAGAACAAAAATATATCACGATTCACCAGAGGCACATAACTCCAGGTGTTTATGATCGGGAGGATATTTGATCCTTTAAAATATATTGTTAGACGCCATCTGTTATGGCGCGTGCTCCGCTTTTACACCCCCAACTTATTCGAAAACAGTTAAGTGTTTTGTTGCAAATACCTACCTTCTGGACCTATATACGTTTTTAAAAATTACGATAATAACACACGCATTTGTTAGAAATAAGTACTTTAGATAGGAACTATTAAAAATTAATTTTATGTGCTTATAGAACATTATAGATAGACCGAAAGTGAACTGTCCCTTTAATAGTGCAATAATAGGTCTACTGTTAAGTCTATTTCAACTAGGATTTTCGAGATTTTTTCAAATTAGATACAATTCGATTCCTCATACAATTTAGAGTAAAAACTATACAATACCTTATAGACCTAAAATGAACTGTTAAAAAGCTATGGTCACTTTATTGTTGCAATATATTACCGTTACAAGTCTGCTATGATACTACTACGCTTTTCGGGATTTTTTTAAATATAACACCCTGTATATTATTACAAATTTAGATTCCTCGTACAATTTAGACCAGAAAGTATACAAGGTCTTATATGTTTAAAGTGAACTGTTCTAAAGATATTGTTACTTTAATGATGCAATAAGTCTATTGTTACCAAGTCTACTTAAACTAGAATTTTCTCGATTTTTTCATTAGCAACACCCTGTATAATATTACAAATTTAGATTGCTTAGCTAATTTTGACTACAAAAGTATGCAAGTATGCAAGGTCTGATAAATCTAAAGTGAATTTTTCTGAAGATATGTTGTCTTCTTATTGCTAGTTTCTATTATATACTTAATTTTCCGACTTAGCTCTAAGAGAAGGGCGTTGTCTTTTGTTTTCCTACAATTTCGTAACAAAACGAGTCACTAATTAAACATAGAAAACAAACGCAACTGATTATTTCAGTTTTAACAATAATTTTAGCTTTTCGCATTAACCATAACGATTTCAACATTTAAATTACACTTGGCCGATGAGTAACATGGTACCTCTATTATTCTTTACGTATGAGTAAGTAGGAAAATGAATGAGATTAACATGTCGTAAACTACGTAATTCGTATGCGTAAAAATAATAAAAAAAAGCCCATTATTATATCATAGTTTTACAGAGTTTCATTGACAAATGTCAGCGGAAAGCACCCATTCAGCTAGTTGTCAGTTTCCGGCCTTTCGTTGTTTCAATTGTGAATGTGATTCGCGCCAGTCCACTCAAATGCTGCACATTTCGTGTCTTAATTGCATTATATTAATTAAAGCTTTCATTTTAATTATTGTAATCTAGAAGCATCAAGTAAATCCGTCTCTGGTCCTTGGGATTCGCATCGTTTTACCTCGAACTTCATTTATTGGTTTATTATTTTACAATTTTACCTTTACCTTAGTCACTTTTTTGAATAATAGGTAAGGAACGTGTTAAAAGCACAAATTTTAAAATCGGACGTGTTATTTTTGCATTATCTCAACAATAAATCCCTTTATAACAACATCCAAAATTTGAAAAAAAATTCCTGTCCAGTTGTGAAAATAATGTATAGAATACTAATTTAAGATTACTCTCTTTTTGGTAAACGCCGAAAGTTGGAAAAATGACAATAAAACTTTAGAAATAAGGAGGCATAAGATGCTGTTTACCTGCCCTTTATAAAGTACACCTGTGGGCATGGAACTCGAGGATTAGAAGAGACGTTTCTACGTCAATGGTACGGTAGAAATTAGGATTTTCTCACGATGTATGGCGACACAAGAACAAAATTATTATACCCAAACAAATTAATTGTTACGACCGACAAAATGGTTTTACGACTGGGACAACTATATTGGAATTTACGAGGCTTTATGGAGTCATCATTATAAAAATTCTCAATAGGTCATTTCGAAGAGGTCCTTTCAAAATTGCTCGAATATTCAAATCATTGAAAACCAGATGAGAACCAAAACTTGACTCATCAGACACAAGTGTAGACGAGTTCTCTAAAAATGATCTGTATGTCTTTTCACGAAACTTTGTATTTGATGCCACAGTCCAAAGATTATAATATTACTATTCAGTCAGTGAGCCAGTCCTAAAACAGTAGTTACACCCTCTTCCCTCTATAGATCAACCATCAGTAATCAGTGGTAATATTGTCCAAGCGAATTTCAGCTCGCATGTCCAGCAATTACGAAACTGCTAAGAGTAGAGCGATATATGGTCGAAATCTGATCACTTGATGCACTGATCTCGATCTCATTCTAGAAACCAAAACCTGAGTGGAGTAGCCAAAGTCTGCCAGGTCGAGTTAAACTTATAGCTCGTGTGATTAGTTGTTAAATTAAAAACAAAAAACATTTGCGAATCTAAAAGGAACAAATTTGCCATATATTAGTTATGTAAAGAAAGAAAACAATAGAACAGGAATGCGACTACACTTGTTTATGTGAATTTTAAAATAAACGAATAAAGACATAAGACAGCCAAACACCTTATATAGGATAGGTACATATTTTCAATTTTTTTATAGAAAATAAAATAAAGAGCGGGTTACACAAATTAATCTGTTGTACATTTTTCAGTGTCACAACGACGTTAAACTAACCAAATTCCCACCCTATCTTTTAGAGACATTTACCTACCACAAACACACATTTAAACCAAAGTTAAAAAAAAATAAAGAAGGTAAGCTGAATGTCCACGGGTTCTCACGGCAAACTCCACATGAGTCAGTTCGGGGCGCGGACTATAGACATCGAATATATAAAATAATCATTTAGTTTAGTAACAATCGTAGGCGGCCATGTGTGTGTTCTGACCAAGCCCAACCAAGTTTTAAAAAAAATATCGACGGGTTAATTCATTCTAACACCATTCTTCTTTAGTAGTTTTAATACATCAGACGGTACCTTCTGTTTGATCAAGGATCAAATTCTTAATAATAGGTGGCCGTTGGTTTATTTATTTTTCAACCCTCTTTTGTTATTTTACTAAATTGATCCATTTAAATAATCAAAGTTAAGTAGTTAAGCTGTATTTGTGTGGTGAGACAAGTCAATGATCGATTTAAATTAACCGAATATTTTTTGGAATGTTGTGGCGCCTTCGTTACGGTCTATAGCTGACAGCTTTAATACAAATTGGTCCTTCGGGCCTTATTCAACTAATATCCATACCCATAAGGCCACGAGTTGTTAATTTCTTTTACTATTTTAAAACAACCCACTAAATAAACAATTTGTTTTAGGAAATTGTACGCCGCGCCGGCTTCAGTTTTCTCCATTCTCTGGCCTCTGTTCACTAATCTCTGCTCGCTATTCACGACGAATAGTCCAGCCGAATAGTAGGTTGACAAAGGACAAAGATAGCAGTTGGTTTACTCCATTGTTCTTTATGTGTTTTGGGGGAATCCGAATTTCAATTTTGTCCTCTCGAAAAACTGCAAAAACGCTCTTTTTAAGAAAAGTGCTCATATACAAAAATGATCTGCTTAAAATTTCATAAAAATTAAGTTTCTTATGTAACTTTCATAAGAAGGCCGGTTTAGGCGCTAGAGCGCGTTAAAGTTTGACAAAAATTCCAAAATCGGTAAAAACTGTTTTTTTAGTTTCACTTGAAAACTACGCACCTTTTGAGAAAAGTGCCCTTATACAAAAATCAAGTAAATCAAATTTTCTACAAATTACTATGTCTCCTAGGTTTATTACGTTAGACGAACGGATTATTAAGGCGCTAGTGAGTTGAAGTTTAGTGATATATATCAGACAATCAGACACTATACGTACGACTATCGGTGGTCTGATCAATCGATGCCTGGCAGAAAGGCATCTAAAATTTGATTGAAGTCACAAGCTCTTGGGCAATTCCTGGTCAATTTACGATAGCACAGAGACTATACTACTATTCAAAAACTTTACTAATCGGTATTTGCCATTGCTTTCCGAGAGGTGATGCGTTATGCCCAATATACGACGTTTAGTCACTAATACTAGATCTGTAGGCTGTAGGCCGCCACGACTCATTTCATATCTCTCTAATTTAGTGGATCGCATCAATCGGCGTATTAACATTATAAGGTGCTTGAAGGCACTGTATAAGAAGCCAGACCCTATTATGTGCCCATCCACCGCGAAATTATCGCAAAACACTTCTATACAGTACAGTGACGCTTCTCGGCATTAGTTACAGCAATAAAGTCTTAAGGGAATCCATTTCTTGGAATATGCGTAGCGATCGTCGGGCGATATTAATGTCACAGTTTAAACTCTAGTGAGATAAAATAAATATTTGGTACCTGTAAGATACGGTGTTAAATATTTATGTATGTATGTAGTAAAATAGACAAACTACCTCATCTAGATACTAAGTTGACTAGCCGACAAGGCGCGGGTTTAAGCTATAAATCAGCAGGATCACACTATAGGTGATGGTCGGTTAACATGGCGCCTTTAAGAATTTACTTCCATTTCATCCATGATTGAGTTTTACAAGGACAAATACCACCACATTAAATTAATATTAGTCACATTAATAAATACAATATTAAATCTTCAGACCACATTTTATTTTGGATATTAAAACGTTTTATGTCCACTAAATTTTTTTAATCTAAATAAGACACATAAAATTTATCTCCAACAGTCAACGGTTTAGTTATAGGTTTTCGAACCAAAAATTTAAGAGTCGTCTTCTATAGGCGGTTTCAAAACGGACCATTAACATATTTCGGGCGTTTCTCATTTTACTCATCCTTTCGATTATCTATGATAGTCTTAGGATAGACTGTAAACGCTTGAGGTGTGAACTGACTCAAGTATTGCAAGAGTTCTTCAAGCTTTTCGAGACTTGTTAAAAGTTAGTCAGAAGTCGATTACCTCCGGGTAACCAGCATTTTACGGCATACGAAGCAAGATAACGCTAGAAATCGTCAGATGAATAAGTTGTTGAAATTTGGTAGTGCTGGCCACACTATCTTGGTCTAATATTGGGCTCAAGAGGAGACGAGAAGCACAATATATTTACAAGAGAGCTGTGCGAGCTCGTCACATACCTCTAGGTCTTGTCAAAATTCCACAGGTTGACTTTTTTACCCATTTTATTTTTTTTCCAATCAATCAAGTCGATAATAAAAATTCTTTTGGTATTAACAAAGCAATATCGTTGGTGGTCAACTACCCTAATTAGATTAAAGTTGTCACAGTTTAAAAATAATTGACTAGTTTACTTTGAGCAATTACGAAAGCAGATTAAACCCTGTTGAGATAAGACAAGACGAAACATCTTTATAAAAGCATTGCCACGACAATAAAGACATTTAGATAGCGCGGTTGACATACCGTCGAGAGCTTCAGAAAAATGTAGAATGCAGGTATATCTGTCGAGATTAGTTTCTAAATACGTTTGGGTGTTCTAAAAACTTCAATTTAAAAAATGAAATTGGATTAATGTAAAAATGACTCGAAGAAAAAAAAAGAATAAATAATAGAAACCAATAAATAAGCCTCGAGGCACTCCACGTAATAAATTCTGCGTTAAGTAAATGAACCTTTTGCGAATTCCTTTATAATTCGATTCCCATAAGAAAATTGTTTTGATTAAATATTTAAAAAAAGTAATTAATGCAACAAGATCGTAAAAATGATTTTTATGATGTACTTTTATGATCAACTTTTACTAACACTCAAACATAAAGCTACCTAATAAGTGTGATAAGTAGATGAGTAATTTATTGGCTTGATACCTGCTGCGGTGGCCGAACCCGCGCTGTTCAAAGTCCACCTTTATCCTGCGGGGGTGCGCTTATTTATACCTGCCAGTACGAAGCTTCTTGTGTAAAGCCGACACGATATGGACGGTGTCGATTAAAACGGACGACAATTACAATTAAAACTTCACTACGATGCGATATTATCTAAAAGGACAGAACTGAAAACTAAGACTTGCGAAGCACCACAGCTACTGCAACAGCATTTTAACGGCGTCGAACCCACCACCTTCGACTGTTATCAGTATAGTGAGATGGCTAATAAACTCGTACACTCTCAATAGTAAACTTTTATTTTCCAGACCGTTATAAGTTAGGCGTACGAGTTCAACATTCCACAGATTTGGGTATTTACACAGCATCCCTTCTATGCACCATCGTCCTCTCGAAGAATAAACATTGAATAGCGTAAAATAAGATGTATAGGTATTTTGGTAACTATGTACATTGTGATTTGTCAACCAATCCCATACACACTTCAATCGGCACCCCACACAGACCAAACAGCCACCCCGGGACTCTGACAAAAATTCGGAAAACATTTCTCCTAATTGAAAGTTTTTTTGGAAAGGTTAGAAAATTAATAATTGTGGCAAAACACGACGATTACTATACCTCTCTCTTGTTTGACTTTTGGTGTGATAGGTAATTTGTTTTGAAAGTAAAAACGAGCAGAGACCGCCCTTTCAATGAACTTTGGGTGGTCACTTCTATAAAAGTTGTGTGTTCCTTTTTCTGACTGTCTTTTTAAGAAGATGCCGCGTGAAATTGGGCATTAATTATACGAATTTAAGTATTTTTTCTATGTGCCCTATTTTGGTATGAGATCTTTATATAAATATATAACAGATGGTATTCCACGATTGTTATATTTAACTAACACTACCTTGAAGAAGAAGTATTTTGTTTGTTATAACACGTTTGTGGGAGCTCTTTTTTTGTTTAACGTAAGTGATTTTTGATTGCTTTAATAAAATTGATAAAAATTGAATCCAAAAGTGCCAGTAGGAACAAAGAGGACGGTCGGTTCGTAAATTATTAGGCGCGTATTCGCTCTTTTTGCACAACTTTTCATCGTCGAGGGAAATTCGCGATATAACGACGTTATAAATTGTTTAATTTTACAAAGTAACAAAAGTAGCTCGCGTTAATAAAAAACGATTTGTTATAACGTCAAATATCTTTAAGATAATATTATTGTATAATGTATTTGTGAGGAAGATGGAAGTGTTGGATGCACTTCAATTAAGCCGCGCCGTAAATCATCGAGTCATCATCAAGTAAAGTAGAAACATCAGAATTCCCATATACGAACTTTGATCGGAGTATTCGTGTAATTTCCTTTAATTTAGCACATTCACAGACCACCTACTACGTACAAGGACACACGAGGATAATAGGGCACAGGTCAGGCTAAAGTTAGGGCAGTCGGTCGCTGCCTCTCTATTTAACAGCGCCGCATCCGACACTCAAAATCGGCACTAATGAGCAGGCGGCCCTCGCAACCTACTCGATGATGCCGTGCTGATTGCGTTTCCCTGTCAGAACCTACTTGACGATGCTCTATAATCAAGTCGTGCCGAAACACAATTATTTACCTTTGCTAAACAGTAAAAGAGTTCGTCTTGTTTCGATGCCTCGTTTAGAAAATGAACTAATTTTTTTCATCTACCGTCCACTTCTACTACAATTTCGTGCTCTTTTCGTCGGCTAATTAAAGTAAATTACAAAATACTAAAAACCGTAACATTGTTAGCACTTCGAGACTCTTTGAGTGGCACTATAATACTCTCAAGATCGGACTCCAGAAGCTGAAGCGCTCTCCACACGAGATGGCGATGAATCAAAATTGGGAACATAAACGACCTAAATAAAAGCGCATATTTAAACAAATATAGTATATTGATTAACGAATCCATCAAAATGAAGAGATTGGTAACCCAAAACTAAACGCCTTTGCACGCAAGGAAACCATAATTGACTAAACTCCAAGTAGTACTCCAATAGCCAGTAGTACAAAATCACTAACTTTCACCTCCGAACTCACGAACACTGGAGGCAAATTCTTAAGATATGTTCAGATAAATAGATAGATACATTGAAATGACAACAAATCTTATTGTGTCGTTTTTATCCATGGCCGATAATAATATGTGATTAAGTACACTTGTCAGTAAATTTATGTTGAAGCTAATGACGCGGAATTTTTAGTATGTCGAAAAAGACATTGAATAACGCATGAAAAGATAACAATAAAGATTTGCAAAATAGGTTTACGACCACATTCAAATAGCTCATTCGGTCATACAAATTACGGATAAAGACCTGAACCAATTCAGCCATTTGGAAAATTATAATGGAATTAAATATCATTGTGATGCGAGGTAAAGATCATAAGATTTTAACTTAAAATCATGTTATATCTTATGTCTGTAAATGTATTTCGTTGCATTTTGTGGAAAAAAACATACTGGGCGAGTTAATAGTTTCGTCCTAGAAAAACTCCATTTCAATTTCAGGTGCAGAAATGAATTTATATGCGCAGTACAATGTTCAATCTAAAAGTGGCCATATCTCAAGAACAGCTCGTTTTAGAATAATGCAACATCAGACCCTTTTAGATCTGCAATTCATGTGAACTTAAAATAACTAAAAATATACCAAGTGTTTCATTTGATAAAATCGAGAAAACCTCAATTAACCTCAAAGTAAATACTAAATTCCTACTATATCAGTCTTGAAGTGACCATATCCGAAGAACAGCTCGTTTTAGACTGATCCAACATTAGACCCTTTTTGATCTACAGATCGTGGGCAATTAAAATATGCAATAATATATCGGTGTTTAGTTTATTAAACTGTAGAAAACCCCAATTTACAAGCAAAATAAAGAATCAATACAATCATCGACGAGTGTTGAGTACCAAAAAATTAGGTGAAGAGAGAGGGTTGAAAGTTGAAAATTTTGAACGTCCTCTTTAAGCGCTTCTTAAAAAATGGCACATGCAGTCTCAGAAAAGACTCTAATTATAAATGGTAAAAAATCTTAATTAAAATGCCGCACTGCAACTTACGAAGCCTTAGGCTGTGTGTGGTTCGGCTTAAAAAAGCCCAAGGAACTGTTATATTATGATTAAAATCAAAATAAAAGAAGTTAGTAGGTAATATATGATATAAAGTTAATTAAATAATGATCTTAGTGCTCATTTTGCATTCCTAACGAAACGAAATGGAATTCTCTCCGTGTTTTTATAGTGACACGGTTAATGAAGAGGACTGGCAGACAGGTAGCAAAGTGTGATTAAGGTAACCACCCGCAAACGCCCTTGAATCGCGACCGTCAGTGTAATGTACGGAATTCACGCTTTATTCTAAACCCAAAAATGCGCTAAATTATTTATCAACAAAAGTCGCCCTTTACAAAATGAAATTTCTTAAAAATTCCCGGGCACCTTCTATTTCTATACCTCGTGTAGGTAATTTTGACGCGTTGAAAAAATCATTGTGTTAAACAATTTAAGTATAAATACCAACAACAATTATTAAAACGTGTATAAAGATGTAGGTGCCTTTGGTAGCTTAAAATTTTTTGTTCAAATTAGGTGACTAATCAAAAAACATTTCGTCGGCGATCTTAAGAGATTAATGTACTTTTTAATTCCAGTCTATCAAATTCATCCACATTAGAAGAGAGTAAATATTTACATGTTTACCTATTTAATTGGCATCTCGAGCTACACCTCAATTTTATTCGTTTAAAAAAATAATAAAAGTTAGTCCATTCGGGTTAAACACGCCACTGAAATTTACCTTTTAAATTCCACGCATAATTTCAACATTTCACCTCTCAATTTCAAAACAAATTATTTAAGAGTGGCTTTAGTAAAAAAAAGTTGTCGATTTGTCCAGTTAATACACAATACAATAAGTTTCCCCTATAAAATACGCATAATAAGGTGCCTCGCTGCCTCGATTAAAGGCTTTGTTTAATTCAAAGTCTAATGCCATTAATTGTGTTCTATAATAGCCTCCGATCTTAAATAAAGTGCTCCGGTTGAAAAATAAATACGAGAACAAAGGTGGAAATTACACCAACAATTATTTTATAATAATAGAATAAGTCGACTACACAAAAAGGCATTAAAAAAAACAATTTAGTAGAAGCTTCGAGGCATGATTTATATTCAAATTGGAAGATTAAAACAAAAGCTTCACTTACCACATTAACGAAATCTTGAAATGTGATAGCAGGTGTAGTTGCAGAACGAGCTTTGTCCATTAGAACTTCTCTTTTTCCCGAACCGACTCTCTGTCTAAACTCCGGTTGATCTAGAGCAGCCATCAAATCGGGCCAAGGGATTTCACCAAATCCCTCCGGATCGTACTATAAACACACGATTGTATTAAAATACAAAAATACCAATACGAAAAGAAAAATTAAACTTACTTGATCGAAAAACTGCCTCCATTGCTGAAACGAATAAAATGACAACCAATTACAAAACTAATTTTGGACGTTACTTCTCTAATTTTAATGTAATGCCTGTACAGTGAGGTCTTTGAAAAGAGAAGCGCGATCTTAGAAAACAATGTGTAAAGCACAAATTTATAGGTGATAAGAGGGCAAAGATCAGAGGGAGCCAAATCAATATTTAGGGGCATTAGAGTTTAAACAATTGAGGGATTTACAGAATCAAATTCCGTTATAATATTCAAAAATAATTTATGCACTTACGTCTCGTAATAATTCTCTTTTAAGGTCAATTTCATCCGCTTCGCTCCCTAAATCTGTGTGATCCGTATCATAAATCGCATCGATATCGTCCGGTTCCGGGATCGATGCTAATGATCCAGTAATTGTTGCTATATGTCCTGGTTCAATTCCGGATTCTTCGGATTGCGCCAAAGACATAGTGGTTCCTAAAATTCTCGTCGTAGATGGCGACAGGCGATGGGGCCAAGCGGAATGTGAAAGCATATTGTAGTTTAGGTTTGAATATTTGCTAAATTGTTATTAAAAAATGTTATTCATTTTAATTTTTGAGGTTATGTTATAGTTTTTACACTTTTTAAAAAATTGCGCTTAATAACTTCAACTTATTTCGAAATTTTCCTGAGTTATTTTTGAAATAAGCATTTTAATCAAATAATTACGTTAATTTCGACTAATTGTGGCATTTTATTACTTTCGATGGAAATTATCGAAAGGACGAAAAAGGTCATTTTACACAACACTTTATTTAAATACACAAACTTTAATTATTAGCCGTAGGTATATTGAGGTAATTTTACTAGAAATTTAAAAGACTTTCATTGAACACAAGCCGATAGGTATAAATTCTAGAAATTTAAAAACTTTATTGAACACAAGCAGATTTAGATATGTATCACAATTTGTATACCGCACTTCTTATTTTAAATTACACAGGCCTTTGGTTTGAAAATTAAAAATTTAGCCAGCACCGTGGAGCCCCTTTCGTAACCCATACATAACCAATAGCATTTTTGGAATCGCGCGCAAACGCCATTGATTTTCATTTTAATCGCTCAAGCCATTATTTGAGGTTAGAATACTATTACTATGTTTACACCGACAGCTCAAACGCAATGGGCGATTGGACCCTAACATGACTCATGGTTGAAGTGCTTTCATGCTCTAAAATTAAGTTTAGAGACACTACATCGCACAAAAATTGATTTACTATAAAATGAAACTACTTAAATAAAACATCAGTTCAGAAATTCGACTTTTATTTAAATTTATATAATATTTCTCTGTATTATTTTCTACAAACACTTTATGCAAGTCTTGAATCCAGTCCATGTTGTTGAGAATTTGTCGATCTAGAAACAGTTAAATTATTGACACGAAAAAGTGAGTAACAAAAAGATTGTCGCCTCGCGAGGTACCCATCAGTGTCACACTGACAAAGCTGGGGCATAAGAGCAGGCACTATAGTTTGTCTTCGAGTTTCTTTTAGCACCGAGCGAATATTATTTAATTCGATCAGTGACTCTAAGCTCGAAAAACGTATTTAATAATTCTCACCTAAGACAAAACCAAGTGGAAGATGTCCTATAACTGTGGTGATCTGTTGCATCCAAACAACCTAGTAAAACAAAGAAATTAGTTTACAAGTTTTACAAAATCTTATTGTACGAATGTGCCCTCACTTTCGGCACAGCATTATTTCAGAAATCGAAATAATCTGCTTCCTAGTTGGGCTTTAATTTGCCCTTAAGCAAAATTTGTTAATTTTGGCACTCTTTACAAAGAGATATTTTGCAAGAGCGTGGCGGATAGGGCGTAAGTCTTTTAATAATAATTACAACATACAAACCTTTTAGTTTCTACTCCCTTCGGCTCAAATTTATGTCAATTCTATTCAGGATGTACAAATGGTTGCGCCTCAAAATGGGTAAGAATAGACATCCATGCCTCCCACGTTTAATGAAAGCGGAATCTAGTCATGTTGATCTACAAACAGTTAAATTATTGTACACGAAAAAGTGATTAACAAAAAGATTGTCGCCTCGCGAGGTACCCATCGGTGTCACTCTGACAAAGCTGGGGCATAAGAGCAGGCACTATAGTTTGTTCTTCGAGTTTCTTTTAGCACCGAGCGAATATTATTTAATTCGATCAGTGACTCTAAGCTCGAAAAACGTATTTAATAATTCTCACCTAAGACAAAACCAAGTGGAAGATGTCCTATAAATGTGGTGTTCTGTTGCATCCAAACAACCTAATAAAACAAAGAAATTAGTTTCCAATTTTTACAAATTCTTATTGTACGAAATGTACCCTCACTTTCGGCACAGCATTATTTTAGAAATCAAAATAATCTGCTTCCTAGTTGGGGTTTAATCTGCCCTTAAACAAAATTTGTTAATTTTGGCACTCTTTACAAAAAGGTATTTTGTAAGAGCGTGGCGGATAGGGCATAAGTCTTTTAATAATAATTACCACACACAAACCTTCTAGCTTCCAGTCCTGTCAGCTCAAATCGAGCTGCAAATGTACGATCTGCAGATCCTGCGCTATCAACCTATGTTAAAAAATTTTCATTATGTTCAAATTTGGTTTGGTGTATTGGTTTCACTTAAAAAGGTCAATTCCATTTAAGATGTAGAAAGGGTTACACCTCAACGATGGGTAAGAATAGACTTCCATGTCGGTCATGTCGTACATAGATTTTTCTTTCAAACTCTTGGGCGGGCTACAAGAAATGCTAATGAATACCTATACAGTTTCAAATAAACCCGTGCAATAAGGGTATTCAAGAATAAGGTTTTAAAAATAATAAAAATACATACGTTCCACGTGCACTTTAGAAAGATATCTAACCTCACAATTATAAAAATACACATGTAAAATTAAAGAAATATAGTAGTTTAATAATGAATTTCGCTAGTAATTTGATAAATAATGCTACTTAGTATTAAAATTAGGTTTAATTTGGACTTAGAGCAACGTGGATTCAAAATTAATTAAAATTTCTTTCGCAGATGATCATTAGGCATGCAAATTACAAAAGTACTGAAAGATTGCTCACCTTATGAAAACGTCCTATAATGTAAAAATTAATAAAAACGCTCTTTGTACCTAGTAATATACGCAATTTGAACGTGAAAAAGAAATAATTCTTTAGTAAATTCAGTTTTATATAACACCCCCTTCCAACAACCAACCAATTCAAAAGTATAACGGCCACTCGGCCACTTAAGTAAAATAAATACTGATAGATAGCGCTAGTGGTATTAAAATGTTGAACAGCGGTAAAATCTTTGCTTTGAAACGAGGTGTTTGGATTGGTTAGAATTTTACGTGAGTTTACGTAATTTTCGACAGCTCGCTGACAGCTTGCCACTCGATCGTGAGCGTATTTCGTTTTATGTTTTCCCTAGTATGTAAAAAGTGACAGCAATTAAAAGAGGTCAAAGCCAACTCACTTTCACTCAATAAATACAATTTTAGTTATCTTTCTATTCTGCTATTTGTAATTGTAACGATTAATGCTACTGGACATGACGTACGAGAGATTGTCATTTTTGTGTAGTTAGAGATGATTTCTTCACGTATTATAGTGAATAATAGTGGAATAATTAACACGATTGTTCGAAGGTTGTCGTCTACGACAGGCGATTTGTTTTTTCCTAATAATTCGAACATTTGTCGCACCTCCGGTTGTTGTCATCAAGTTTGTGGAATAGCAGAAAAGAGTTCGAAACAAAGGTGAGTCTATTATCAGATGTAGGTATTATCTGATTAAATGTTATGTGTACGTTTTAAGCATCACGTAACTTATGAACCTTGTCATAATTAAGTGTTTTGACACTGACATTTACACGAGTGGAGATTGTCCGAAAGGTCATTGTTCGTTAAAATTGCAGATTTTATAGTGGGCAAAGTCAAGGTTTTTCGCCAATTCGTAAAATGGCTAGTTCAGCTTCAACTTCACAAGACAACAAAAATCGACTTGCCTTAGAGAAGTCGCCCTATTTACTTCAACATGCAACTAATCCCGTGGATTGGTATCCTTGGGGAAACGAAGCTTTCGAAAAAGCTCGAAAGGAGAACAAACTAATATTTTTATCTATTGGATATTCTACGTGCCATTGGTAAGTCCTTCGTCAACTTACATAAATCGAACTCACCATCGTGTGTTTGTATGTTAGGTGTCACGTTATGGAAAAAGAGTCCTTTGAGAGCGAATCGGTGGCCGAAGTTATGAACGCTAATTACGTAAATATTAAAGTCGATCGCGAAGAGCGCCCCGATGTGGATCGTATGTACATGACGTTTATTCAAGCAACAACAGGAAGTGGAGGTTGGCCCATGTCAGTGTTTTTAACGCCTAATTTAGAACCACTCGCCGGTGGTACTTATTTTCCTCCAGAAGACAGGTACGGTCGTCCGGGATTTAAAAATATTTTGCTAAATTTAGCGGAACAATGGAGAACGAAACAAACTTCAATAGCAAATTCTGGTAAACTAAAGATGTTGCATTTTATGGGTCAATTTATCGCAGTTTTTTTTTAGGAAAACATTCTTTGGAAGTGTTGAAGAAGGTTTCCGAACAAGTACTTAAATCTGCCCTAAACATCGAAGTACCAGCATTGGAATGTAAGAAGAAGTGTGTGCAACAGTTGACTAGAAGTTTTGAGAAGGATTTTGGTGGATTTTCTCAAGCTCCTAAGTTTCCTCAACCGTCCAACTTTAATTTTTTGTTTCACGTTTACTCCCTCGATAGGGAGTCCGAGGAAGGTAACCACGCTTTAGAAATGTGCTTGCATACTTTAAAAAAGATGGCTTATGGCGGTATTCATGACCACGTAAACTGTGGTTTTGCCAGATATTCGGTCGATAAAAAATGGCACGTGCCTCACTTCGAAAAGATGCTTTACGATCAGGGGCAGCTTGTCGTTTCTTATTGCGACGCTTACGTCGTCACTAAAGAGACTTTTTACGAAGAAGTAATTAGAGATATTTTAAAATACGTCGACAGAGATTTGAGTCATCCTTTGGGTGGATTTTATGGAGCGGAGGATGCGGATTCATATCCAGAATTTGGTGCTAAACATAAAGAAGAAGGTGCTTTTTGTGTGTGGGAGTACAACGAACTTAGACACGTGATACCCGATTCGATCTTCGCAGATATCGTGTGCCATCATTACAACGTGAAACCAAAAGGAAACGTCGAACCGGCACAAGACCCACATCACGAACTCACCAACAAAAACGTTCTCGTTGTCTTTGGGTCGCATGAAGAAACTGCAAAACAATTCAACATCACTGTGGAAAAGTTGAAGAAAATTTTAAACTCTAGTCACGAACTTTTGTACAACGAGAGGCAAAAGAGGCCGAAACCGCATGTCGACACAAAAATTGTCACATCTTGGAATGGTCTTATGATTTCTGGCTTTTCAAAAGCCGGCTTTGTTTTAAAAGATCAAACTTACGTAAATAAAGCGATACTAGCGGCTAATTTCATCAAGAAATATTTGTATAACGAAGAAGACAAATCACTCCTACGTTGCTGTTATAGAGGAGATGACTCGAAAGTCACTCAAATGTAAGAATTTTTTAAATTTAACGTAATGTAATGTAACGTGCGTGTTTATTTCAGTGGCAATCCAATTGTCGGCTTTCTGGACGATTATGCTTTTCTAATTCGAGGGCTTTTGGATTTGTACGAAGCGTCGCTCGACTCGGATTGGTTGCAGTGGGCCGAAATTTTACAAGAACAACAAGATAGAAAGTTTTGGGATGTTAACGGATCTGGATACTTTACTAGCGCCGAAGGGGATCAGAGCATATTAATTCGAGGAAAAGAGGGTGAGTTTTACTTTTTTGTTGGCTTTGTGTGGCTTAAGTTTTTTCCTCGGGCAAACGGTTTAGGCGCTAGAGCGCGTTACAATTTGACAAATTTTTTAAGTTGACCGAAAATCTGTTTTTTGCTTACAACTCAAACTCTACGGGCCTTAGAAAAAATTTCTCGTGTATAAAAATAAACTACTTAAAGCCGAACAAAAAGAGGTTTTGAAAATACGGTGTAAATGCGGTTAGCTTTTCTATTTCAATCAGAACACCCTGCATAATTTTAGGTTTTGGAAATGAGGGAGAGTTTCTGAGCATACTATTGTTTGGTACTATTTCCGGTATTTTTTTCATTTTTTGCGAGCTTGTGGATTTAGTTTCATGTATACGAGAGTCCTGTTATCGTCCGTTTTTGTTTATTATCCCTTAGAAGAGCGGAACGAATAAAAAACGCGAGTAATTATTCCAGAAAAAGCACTAAATTTGTTTTTTTGCTCTAGTTTTTGCCGTATTAATACGAGATGTATGCTAAAATTTGTTGGGAGGCATAAATTTATAAAGTTTGAATCGGAATTTAAATTTATGTCAACTTCGTTTTCATTTGCATAGTGCCGATATTAAAAGCTACAGTGGCGTAGCGTCACGTGGGCATAGGTGAGTTTTGTCCTCGTCGTTCCTTTCTGTCCAATTTAAGAGTTCCCAATCCAAAAATAAGAAATCCTCACATCCTCGCGTTTACTGTGATTTAAATTGGATAGGAAATGATTAAACATTCCTCTCATTTCACAATTGTTTTTTATTTTTCCAACTCACTGTAGCAGGATTGGTGGTTATGACGACCTTGTTACTGGAACATTACTAATTATTGTCATAATTGTAACCCAAACGATGTGTCACATGTAACCAGCTCCACTACTAATATTTTGTTATTTGATTCTTGAATATTTCCGTTTGTAAACCCTCATGGGCCTTTCGTGAGTTTTGGAATGGATTAATTCTTAATTCTCGCTCCCCAAAACTAAGATTGTCCTCGCTTTTAATTTAATTAACTGCAAATTTGCGAGTAATTACGTAAAGGAGTTCTTTAGTTTGTTAGTCGAGTACGTTATAGACCTGTGGCGCTTTTATCGTGATTGGAATTTTATCTCGTGGGGGTTAGCGATGGATGCGAACGAAACTTTTGAGCTATTTAAACTAACGACATCCCCTTTTCCGCTTTATTCTATATTTTTAAAAGCATTCACTAACTAATTTATTAATCTACAAAACTTCATCAATAATTTTGTAAAATAAAATAGAGGACGTCATTATTGTTTTCGCTTTTTTGAAGTAAACTTCGAGAAAACTTTTTAAAGATGTCGATCTAATACTTAATGGTAGTTTTCTACTTCCGGTCAGCAAATTTTTCTCTTCTTTTTAGTAGATACTTGGACGTTTATGCGTCATTTTATGGAGCGAAGGGCGTCGGATAAAGTTGAAAATTCGTTCTCTTCCGCGATTCATTGGCCGTTTAGTTCATTGGCGCCGCGTTTTTCTACCCTTTAACGTTTATAAATTCGAAATTAAATGACTTCGCCATTAAAATTCACTCTTGCATTGCACGGCGCACTCTATTTCCTTCTCTCTTCGTTATGATAAAATTTAATAAAAGTCCGAAGAGAATTGAATTTTTTATAAAGATAGAATAATTTCGTCTTATTATTATTTTTATTTATTCATTTCCTCTTTCTTTGGGACGTTTTAAATAGGTAATTTGCGTCTTTAGGGCGGCTAGGGGCGCATTAAAAGTTTCTCGATGGATATATTAAATTTTACTTTCAATTGTTTCGTTGTTTCCTTTTTATTTTTAATTTTATGCTCGTTTGTTTTGTTTTTTATTTGGAACAAAATTAATTTTAGCCAAATTAATAACCGAATAGGAGATTTGTTCGCTGTACACGGGTGAACTTTTGGACTTTCGCAGGCATGTAAATTCGTTTCCTTCACGACCGAGAATTATTTTTTAAGTTGGGAATCGTTAGAAGTTTCTCCGATGTAACTTATACGCGAAACATTGACCAGATCCCACTAAACGTAAATATTATGACACCTTCAGTCTTTGGTTTTTCAGACCGTTCCATTTAACACTTAAAGCTCAACCTTTTTAAACTTGCTCTCCAAATTATGTGGATTAGAAGCTTCTGCTTATAAAATTCTAACAAATTTTGTATTTGTGTTCTACTTATTTTCCACAAAGTGGTCGTAATAAACGTCAACATTTTTAAATGTCTAGAAGTAAATTTGAGAGCACCCTTCTTATTACTCATTACGATTATCGTCGATTTAATACCGCTAAAACGTACACGAGTTGGTTGGTTATTATACGAGATCGTTCGGGTAGCTTTATCGAGTTATCTAACTCGATTATTCCAATTACGCTTCCCTTTTACCTTCTAATTTTATGTTTATATAAATTTATTATCGTTATGAGTCCAATCTACGCGGTGGAGAAAAAAATTGTTTATAACGTCATATTCATTAGTTCGTATTTAATAAAATAATTAAACCGCGGGGGCGGGCGTTGCGCTGGTGCGAATCGTCGATCGATGTGTATAAATCGGCGATTCTGAACCAGTGTTTTACTATGAAACAATATTTAAGAGAAACATTTTAAACAGCGTAAAGATTGAATTCTTATATGAAGGTAATGTCGTAATGTGGCTAGCACTTACCTCTCAAGCACTCATCTAACCAGGACTCGATGGGACAGCTAGCTCACAAAGCGTCCGATCGCACAACTTGTTAAAACATAAATTACGACGACAGGGATGAGGGATGAAGTCTCTCTTTTAAAGGGTTTGCTTGTAGAGACGTTTTTTGGATGTGAATAAAAGTTTTTTTGTAAAAGTCGCGAGTAAGGAAAAGTGAGAAGAAAAGTAATAATGAATGGGTGCCCACGTACGGTGCACATATCACGGTTTGTGGACGTCTAAAGCTTTTGTTCCATTGCACATAAGTTTTTTTTGTGCTGTAAAAAAGTTACGAAATGTTTTGTTAGCATTTACAGGAATATAAATTTTCGCTACAAGAACGAACACAACTGCCAGCTTTCTGGAAAAGTGCACGTATTTATCACAGTGAAGAATATATTATGTTACTTAGATGCGGAAAATTTAAAAGCTTATTCGTTGATTACTACGTTATTATGGCGGAATTTTGAAGATTTTACATTAAATTTAGTTGCCGGATTTAAAAGAAAAATATTCTGGACTCGATTTTTCGCGAGTTTATTATTTTAATTTTATGAGTTGCTATCGAAATTCATTTAGCCGTATGATTATGTTATAAACTTCCGTTTTCGTAAAAATAATTTGAACATTAGCGAACATTTTATTATAAAAATACGAGCCTTCAAGTTTAACCAAGAATTTACAACTTTTTGCTAATATCCTCGATCGATTCAAGTGTCGAAATAAATGTAGGAAGGAATAAAGGAAGATCTCTCCACTCCACTAGGGATAGCCAATAAATCGATTGTTTTTTACCGAACTGGAATAATCTATTAATCGAAAGTTTAAAAGTCGATTAATCGATAGTTTAAGAATCGATTCATTGATAATTTAGAAATCGATTAATCGATTATTTTACAATTGATAATTTGCTCGTTTTACAATAATTGAAGTCGATTATTTTTCGTTATAGACTCATTTTTTAAACGGACGTCTTGACAGTTCCAATACCCAATCGTTGTCAAGGCACCCGCCGCCGCACTCCGCACGAAGCTAATAAAGTTTCGGCGTAACTTTTTCCTCCATTTTCGAGCGCAGCTATGTGTTTGTTGTGCCCTATTCAACGCCCTAACAAAAACAATGACGACGTAGTAATTAATAATGTACAAAAACAAAACTAAATTAGGCCTAAATGTACAAAGAGCAAATTTAATTTCGTTATTATCTTTTGGGCTTTAGTCGTGTTACACTCGTGACTCGTGTAGGCCCTAATTTTCTTTGTTGCCTCTCTGGTGTGCATAACTCGAAGCTCGTCGATGTGCCGAGATTTAAAGGGACTCTCGCTTCGAGTTTTCTTTTATTTTGAGTAATGCTCCTTTCTCGCACGACAAGGCGTTACAAAACCTACCCCATATAAGAGCAAATTTATCCGCATTACCGTCTTTTCAATGGGGTTTAAATTACTTCACAGCTTTTAGTCGTGTTCTTTCGCACAACTGTGGAATTTCGAAGACTTTACGTTGGTTACATTGTATAACGTTTGGATATTTGCAAAAGTGTCACGTCAATTTTAAAGCTTTATGTAAATTTTTTATAACGTTTGTTCAATATGTGAAGAGCGCTTTTATCTAAGTAGTTCGAGGTTAAAGTTGCTTTGTCGTCGTTATTTAGATCTACAGGGCGGATTAATTGAAAGTTTTCATTTTAACTTACAACAAGAGTGTGGTAATTCACTCTTAGCCCAAGAGCTAGCAAACATTATACCACTTGATATCATTACAAAGATTATTTGTATTTTAAAAGTACTTTCCACTCTTCTGTTGGGGCTCTATTTGACGTAGTAGGGCTCGCACTCATAATTCAAAAAAATGTCTTTAAATTACATCATTTATTCTAAATTGAACTTATAATTTAAAAAAATGTATATCAAAATACAATTTTTCTAATTTAGAAAAAGAACAGAATTTGGTCAGTGCGTGAGTTGGTGGGGAGACAGCGCGAAAATAGACTAAATCATTAGTACACAACAATTTTAGACGATGCCGGGTGAAAGAACATTGCAAATGAGTATTAAACCGACTCCCAAGGGGCAGGCATTAACTTAGAGAGACTCAAGAAGGGTTTTTGCCATTTTTTCAGTTTTTCGCTTATAACTTGAGACTTACGCACTTTTAGAGTAAAATGTTTCTATCCAAAAATAAATTGCATTAAATTGCCTATTAATTATATTGGTTAGTTTTTTTCTTCAGGCGAACGGTTTAGGTGCTAGAGCGCGTTAAAGTTTGACAAAAATTCCAAAATCGATCAAAACGCTTCTTTTTTTAGTTTATCGCTTGTAACTCGAAAACTACGCACTTCTAGAAAAAAGTGTTCCTATACAAAAATAAAGTACAAGAAATTTCCTACAAGTTATGTCCTTTAGGTTTTTCTACTCACACGAACTGTTTAGATTAGACGCTAGAGCGCGTGGAAGTTTAGTGCAGAGTGTAGAGATCCGCCCAGCACGAGTTTTCTTCAGCTTCAAAGGCATCTGCGATCTGTCATCTGACACCTATAAATGCTGCAGTTAAGACTGTCAGCTATATAGTAACATAGAGTATTCGAAATCTACACAAAAAATTCAATTTTTTCCTATAGGAAAAAAATACTACCCGCTACCCGTTTAGTTTGACCCTAAAAACCCACTTTTCTCGACCGTTTTTCTAAACCGTTCTCTCTTGAGGTCTGTTCGTTTGCAATGTTTTTGCTGCTTTTTTGCGTGAGATCATGAAGTCGAGTGTTCGTTTGTAAAATGTTTTCTTAGTAGACCAGTTTAGTGACGTCACACGAATCAACTCCAACATGATTTAGAGTAACCTGAAGTAAAGTCAGACAGTCCAAACGAACAGACCTTTTGTGTATAAGCTTATCATATTCTCGCCGTTTTTTGTAATTTTTTTAGAAACTTTTAATTGGGCCAATCTTTATACGTAGTATGGGCTGAACAACTATAAAAGTTGTTATCGCCCTCTAAACTCGCGAAAAATTTACGACTCGAACTCGATTTATTTCGTTTCCAATTAAACAATTTTCACCGATATACCCTTAAGCCTTAAACGAATATACGAATTCTTTTTTCTTCATTTTATTAGGCGTGTGTGAATTTCCTCCTTCAACTGCAGGCTTGCCAGGGCGGATGTCAAGTTTCTGTCGTTAAAATTGAACTTTGGCCCTTGAAACGTACACGAGAGAACTCTCGTTTTGACACTATTACATGTTGGGAAATGTGTGAAAAGTTTTTTTAAGGTTAAAGAACTGGCTTATGTATTGTTATAATTAGATGGATTGCGCCTACGTATACGTACGCGCATCCATCTAAATCTAAATTAATTAAACCTCCGCTCGCGTCCTCGCCTGTTTATTTAATTGAATGGATGGAATTCTTTTGAAGGAAAAAATATTTAATTTCGGTATAATATGTAGGTAACTTGTTGCAATAAATCGCAATCGATTTAAACATAATTTGCACACGCTTCTGAACTTGAAATTGTTTCTATTTATAAACTACCACATGCGAGTTCTATTTATTTGTCGAATTTTTCTGTACGTTCATGTGTGCATTCTTAATGTATTTGTAACTTCCTTCCATTTTTCCTTACTTATCAATTTGTTAAATTAACTTTCGAGGACTTTCTCTCCAAGAAAGGCCGTATACAATTACGTTATGCGACTCATTGGATATTTGAAATATCAACACGATATCAAATGAACTTTTTTAATAAAAGAGAACTGATGATATATTGTATGTGGGCTTTGTAACGTATATCGATTTTATTTTATTCTAACAGCCTCGGCGTGGCAAGTTGGGCTAACTAGCGAGTAGTTCGTTTCCTTACACGGATGGATGACAAATTTCGTTTGGATTTCTCTAAATCAAATGGTAGTTCGTGAATATCGAGTACGGTGCTGCACTTTCAGAGTTTTTCGTCTAGCATTGAACGCTGTGCGCGACGGTGTCGATATTAAGCGCATTGATGTTCCAATAAGGCATTTAATCATTTAACGAAAGGGCCAAATCAATTTAGAAAGTAAAAATTAAAAAATTGAAAATAACGAACTAGTTCATCGAAGAACCTCCACCCTTTCTCGATACTTTAGGCATGCCTCCTGAACCGAGTAACAGGAATAACTGACTATTTTTTTGTTTGTTTCAGATCAAGATGGTGCGGAACCTTGCGGAAATTCGGTCTCGGTACACAACTTAATTCGACTCGCTGCCTATTTGGACCGTCAAGACTTACGCGCCAAAGCCGGTCGCACCTTAACCGCATTTTCGGACAAACTCACCTCCATGCCTATAGCATTACCAGAAATGGCGTCTGCTCTACTATTTTATCACGAATCGCCCACTCAGGTAATTTGAGCATTTTTATTTTAATGCGCACGGATCGTATTTAGGCGCAACTTTTGTGTGCTTAGGTGTTTATAGCCGGCGAAGCGGAGGATAACGACACTCAGGCTCTTCTAGATGTGGTTCGTAATAGGTTGATGCCAGGTCGTATTTTGGCCGTCGCCGATGGACCGGGCGGTAGAGCTGGACTTTTGTATAGGAGACACGAGTCTTTGGCACGATTGCGTCCTCTTCACGGCAAGTCTGCCGCTTACGTTTGTAGGAACTTTGCGTGCTCGCTTCCGGTGACCGAGCCCAGCGAATTGGCCGATTCTTTGGATACGCATGCTAGAGATAGAGAAGAAAATATGGGCGAAGACTGCAAACAGCAGTAATTTTATTGTGATATTTTGTTTTGTTGTGGTTTTTTATTTGACGTAGAAGAAGAAAATTTTTTTTTACAATTTCTAGTCCCAATTTGTTTTGAGATGTTAAATTGCGAAGCATCTAAGTAGGTAGTGACTTTTATTTTAGGAAAATAAAACTTCGTTTTAGAGTTGGATTTGAATGTACTCTTATACGTATAATTGATATTTTACTTACAAAGTTTGAAGACTCAAATTAGGGCGCCAGTTTGTTTGATGTGCTTTATATTATTCGTTTCTGTTTCAATTCGAAAATTTTATTGTGTGTACTGTACGAAGTTTTGAACTCGAAGTACCTATGTTTTAATATCTACCAATATTAAGCAGTGGCGTTCTAGCTTAGTTGGTGACGATTTAATTACTTTTCGCAATTCAACCGACCGTGCTTAGGAGGGCACGTTAAGCCGTTAGCCCGAAATAACTGTAAATTAGAGGGACAACTCTTTACTTTGTCTGTTGGTATTAAACCGAATAAATAACTAAAGTAGGCTTCCATATTATAATTGATAAAAGTTTCACTTAAGTTGAGATGATGAGATTTTTAGTGCGCGATTCTTGTCGCCGACACGAGGGGCAAAATCTGAGGCGAGTTTTCTCGAGGCCATTAAACATTTTTAAATATCTCTTTTTTACGAGCCCGACCTGCTACTGTACACGATGTGCATTTAACATTCCTCCAACATAACTTTTTTGCCTAACAAATATTCTCATTTTTCGTATGAGCAAATTTCGGTCTCTTTCCATTTTTTTATAACTCGAATAAATGCCAAAAGTGCGACATTAGACGACGATTCGTTTCGATTTGGATGATTTAAAAATGTTATCTTCTCTCTTTTGACTACACTTTTACCCATTATGCACGTTACTTGACTTATCTTCGTCACCTTCTATTACTCTCTTTATTTCTGCTTCTAAAATATTTATTTCTGTCATCTTTTTTTCGAAATTGACGACGTAATGTGAATCCAACTTTATTCTCTTTAATTTTAATTATTTTTTAATATCTAGCCCATACTTCTATACGACACGTTTTTCAATTTCATCTTAACGCTTTTTCATATTTTCCATTTTTATTTTTCCTCTCATTTATTCTATTGATCAACGTGACAGTATTGAAAATATGAGGTTCATTTTCTCTCTTCGAAAGGCTTTTCAGCTACAAAGTGACAATTTTCATAATTAAAATAGTTTTTTTTCTTCCAAAATTTAATTTACCGATTTCAGATAAAAACAGAAAATAGTGTTACTGGTGGATTGAGTCGGATTTGAGGATTTTACTAACTTTGTTTTTTTTTGTAGTTAAAGTATTGTGATAGAAGTTGGCTTTTTAAATGTTAAGGTAAATTTTAAGCGAATTAATGCAGCGTACCCGTCGTTTAGGCAGAATTTAAAGGCGCTAAAGCCTGCTTATCGTGGTTCCGAATTGGCCGTCAAATGAACAACCAATGATGCGACCAATTCCCAGTTATTTAAAACCAACTAAGAACCAATTTAGTTTTAAGTGTTGACATCGGTTTAAAATGAAATCTATTAATATTAGTCAGTAAGTAGTTACGTTACTTTAATAAAATTGTTGAGAATTTCATTATTATAGATGTTAATATTTTTAGAAATTTAAAATATGTAGTAGGTTATTGATCATGAACTCTAAATTACTAATCGCATTCTTTTACAAACATAACTTTGCTTTTAGTGACACTATTGGCTTGTCTTATTTTCCCAAAGATTTTCTTTTGTAGCTTTTGTTTCCTGCAAACTTTCAGTCCTTCTAATTCCTCTTTTTATAGATCTTGCGTTACTACAAGTAGGTATATTCTTTTGTAGATTTTATTCTCTCGTACCTTTTGGTTTTCTTGAAAATTTACTGAAGCATAAACCACAGGTTTCTTTCAAAATTCTAACATTTATTAGGTCTTCTGTTCCCGAAACCTTAAACTTTTCGCATTTATTTATACTTTTATATTCACTTCCTTCAAGCCTGCTCTCGCGTAGATGATTTTCGCTCGAAATTTGATTCCTAAGTGGACCATACCCCACTGGAAGCCCATTTTCACTCAATTCGTATTTTACAATAACGAACTCTTTTCTTGAAGTCGCTTTCTTCGGCAGCTTGTATTTTTCGAAAGTTTTATTCTGTAAAATTTCTTCTGAAGTCTTTTTATTTCGTAAGTCTTATATGACTGGAACCTTATTTTCACACAGATCGTATTTTCCAATAACTAACTGTTGTCTTGAAGTCTCTTTCAAACTCAGCTTTTATTTCCATTTATCCATTTTTATCCTCATTCTTTGTTGTTTAACGAAGTTACAAGCCAATTTGTAATTGTGTCATTTAGTATAAGTAAATACTGGTAGATTGTAACAAATTAAGTTAATTTGGAATAAACTTCGATGCGAGTTTGAGTTAGTGTAGCGTTTTAGATATTAATCCTCGTTAATTATTCAGTAAGTTCAAAATGATGAGCGCTATGTACTACCGCTTAAAAACTACAGTATTTTTGGAAAGTTAATTCACTTGTAGGTGTTAAAAGTATCGTCGTTAAAAGAGGCCACTTTTGGCGCGAGATGAGAAAATTTTGTTAAATTATCTATTCAAAAATTTATTTCCAAATGTGGTCCTTCCTTTTGTAAATTGTTTATTTCGTGCATACGGTAACAGAATCGACGAGGCACATAAACGGAATTAGTAACGAAAGCTGAAAGCACTTGTTTAAAATTAATTTGTCGATTACATTAATAATTGACCGTACTCGCCAATATTCCAAATATGGCGAAATTTTAATACTGTGGGCGATTTCTTGTGTCCATGTTTGTTTACAATCGAACGTGGGGACGAAGTTTCAACCGAAACTCTTGTGATATTGTTTGTTTGAAATGTTTTGAAATGTATTTTCATATGTGGCAAGTAAAGAGTGTTTTAAAAAAGTGTTTTTTCTCCTACTCCAATCAACAGTTTATGAAGCGATGGAAATAGAATTGTATCAAGAAGGCGGTGCGAATTTTTCGTGAATTTTTCGATGGGGCAGTCACATAAAATTATTAGGCCTTCTCGATAAATTTTTATTTTGATAGCTCCACGTAACTATTATAAATGTCGTGGCAATTTAGTAAATAATTGACGGGCAGGGACGAGTTTCCTTCTGGAATCGATCCTCTTAGGAAATCGAAAACGGATTTTCGTTTACACACAGATGCAGTTTCTTTTTTTAGATTGGTCGAGGGGTTCCCCGAGGATCGAATCGACAACCTCTTTTTGCAAACATTTACTTATTTAAATTTAGACGCTTTTCGACAAATCGGCGTTCGTGTTTGTTTTTGGTATTGTTTTGGTCCGGTCATTTAGAGTGATGACGTAGAGCTTTTGCTCGACTTTTGCCTTAGTTTAATGTCGGAGAACAATAATTATTTCTGGTTACATTGTAATGCTTACTGTATAAACATTATCGATTCGAAGCCGGCGCTTTGTTCGGTTATAAAATAAAAGCAAACAATGAATTTTCCATTTGTAACCATGAGCGTCGAAACCACTAAATATTCGACCTTTGATTACGTTAGTAATCGGCGATTCTTAATTCGTTACTTTTCATTTTTTATGGGAAAATTTGTAAACATAAGTTTGTCTTTTGCAATTTCAAAAATACCGCGTGTTTGTTTATAAAGCATTAGATGTTATTGTACCTTACGATTTATTTTTAGAAATTGGGGTTTATAAACGAGAGATTTACTGCGCGGGTCGGCTACTCAATGCGGTAATTTGAATCGTAAAAGAGATTTAAATAGTTACGGGTTAAGAATAGAGAAACGCGAGGAACTCGAGACGGTCGAACGATTACTATCAAGTTATATCCGGCTCGAAGGACCAACCGTCGAAGAGGTCGCCACTTCACAAACCGCGGTAAGTTGAAATTTTTCGTCGTTAAGTAATGACGCGAAATAGCAAGATGTAATGGCCCTCGTATAAAAAAATTGTTTGTGGTGCCGACTCGAAGTGTGGATTTTACGATTGAAAATTTGCAATAGTAATTTAATAAATCAATTAAAAAATATGTTTATTTTGCGTACGCTTCGTGTTTATCAATTTTCGTTTGATTGATTTGTAAAGCGATCGAATCCAGGTGCTGGAAGTGTGTTACCGTTGGTGAGTTTTCTTCTGGATACGAAACGCTTGCGCCATGACTCGATCATGCCGGGACGCTGTTGCATCTCCAGTTAGCATCCAACAAAGTTACGTCGCGGCGCGTCCTTCTTTTGAAAGATCGCCGAAACGTTCGAATAAAAAAAAATTTTTTCTTTTGAAAATTTCGAAATAATTTTTTTAATTAGTGACGAATTTAAATTTTGTTTTGTTTTTTTATTCATTTTAAGTTTTCGGTGTTTAAATTAATTTTTAAATGTAAAATTAAAGAAACTAATCAAGCAGAGAAAAGTTTAGGGAGATAGTTTTGAGAGAGAGAGTGCTTTGCTAGTTTAAATAAAACTGTTAGACGAGAAGTTGTAAATATCCTGTAAAGTCGCTTTAATTACTTAGTTGTTAAAAATAAAAAATAATCAGCATGCAGTTAAAATTAAGGGTAATTAATCGTTACGACGAAATATTAGTATTTAAAACAAATTTTATCGAAATTAGATAATCGTGCGCAAAATGATTTTCACGTTAATTGTGTGGTTCTGACGAAAATCTCTCGTTTGGTAATCGAAAGTCGAAAAAAATAATTTTTAAAATATAAAATTGCCGAGTTTTCGATAAAAAAGTTTGCGAATTAAAAAAGAAAAACTTTTGTAAAAATAAAGGGAGAGGAGATAAATTAAATAACCCGAAGCGTCGTCCCGAAGAATCCATTTATATTAATAAAGGAGAGTTAAAGAGTAAAAAATGTATCAGTTTGAACGAAAATTGAAAAACAACAAGTAATCGACGTAATTTTAAAGAGAAGATTAAATTATCGATGATAGTTTGGACTTTTTAGCGACCGTATCGGGTTAAGAGTGTGGATTTAAGTGGCGTTTATAGTGTGTGGAATCAAAATGCATTATTATCCTAGTAGCGGATATATGCATTGTCGATCTGGATCAGATTCTAGGCTGTCCCATCGTCGGAATTCCCGGAGAGATCCAGAGCCGATAGATAGCGGAGATTCGACTTTGTCGGACGTCGATGGTAAGTACTCACGGGGCTCACGGCACAGATTTTCTCCCTTTTGACATTTTAAGTAGGTATTTATTTTCTGGAGCAGTTCGCTCCATACCTTCATTATATTTTAAACCATGCTAAACAACTCTCACATAAGCTAAACACGGGGGGAAAATATCCGATATTAATTTTTGACGAAATGCGAATTTTGCCTAGGGAGCGGCTCAGTATACGTTTGATACGTATGCGTAAAGCCTATATTTGAGCAGATTATAACCCAAAATCGTTAGGGAAAGTAGTAATTTTCGTTTTTGATCGTTGTTCGAGTGCATTGATTTGGAGGTTTTCTCGAAAGAAAACTCGAATATTGAATCGAAACGAATTTTGTTTAATAGCTCGAGCGCTATAGACTCAGCGATATACACACACATGAAGACATTTCGACCTAGCCTAATTTTTGGTGCCTGATTTCGGGCGATAAAACGTCAAGATACGCCGAAACTCCGAATTTTTGCACGATTAAAATAGAAAATGCGCAAATTGTACAGGCGGGGGCCTTGTAAAGCCGATAAATCAATTAAAATGCTGCAAGTAGCTGTATCGACTTTTTGGTTTTGGGGTGAAACTCAAATTGAGTGCTCTAATTTTAGGCCAACTTCATATAGTACACCAAGTGCCTTAAATCTTATGCCCTTTTTCAGATGAAAACGCAGAAATTCTAAATAATCGCATATTGTCGTCGTGGTTGGCCGTAAAACAATTGCAATTTGGCGTTATAAGTTTTCTCTTTTTTAGGTTATACTTTGTTTAAATCTTGCCAAATTATTTTTTGTTGACACGCCCAAAAAATATTCACTTCTTTTCGCGTAATATTTTCTGTAGAAAAGCTTGAATCTTTCTCTAGAAATCTTACGATAATTGTCAATTTTGACATTGCTCGTCCAAGTTAGTTCAATTTAATTTGAAAGCATTTGTTTCATGGCCAACCGTCCCGAAAGTAGGTCGGGAATGGATTATAGATGAGAATGTGGTAAATCCAGAAATTGAAGTGCACATAGGTCATTTTTTCCAAATGACAACTATTGTATATTATTGCATTTTGAATACTACAAAAACTAAGGCAGCTTGATGCAAAATACTTTACTGGTAAATCGGGTCGTTCCCGAGATATTTAATTTTTTGTAACGTAAGTACCTACTCGAGAACTTTTCTAGACTCTTACAGGACACCTATTATTCAAGAAGAGAAGAACTTCTCATCTTTTTTTTGACATCATTCTTATAGCCTGTCCCACTCTTACACTAATATCGTGGTATAATTTACTTTTATTTGAAGGTAATTTGAAAAAGCAATTTTTGCAAGCATGGCCAACTATTTGTGTACGAAAAGAAAATTTATATTATTTAAGTAATTCGCATTTCTGTCTCGAAATCTAAATTTAACGACATAACTTAGTGCTATTACATAAACAGGCACAATAAAGATTTTTAAAAGAATCAAATTCCAAATATTCGGCAAATATTTCTAAAATTTGTGTAAATAATGTCAAAATTGTACGATTGTAAAATTGAATATTGAAGATAGTACTTATCTGTAGTAATAAAAACGGCCGATGTGGCCATATCTATAGCCATAACAAGACTTTTTCGTCCGTGTTGAAGCTACTTCTACAAGCTCTTCAAATTGAATAATTACACCGAAAGTAGTACGAAACAATAGTATGCTCAAAATTTCTCCCTCTCTAAACTGGAAATGTGGGTCAAGATGCCACTAAAATATCTCCCTTATTTTGGAACACCCTGTATCGATTTCATTTAAAAGCTTATTTTGCCGATGGAATTTTGTTTAAAGTGGCCGAAATTGAATTTCATGAAAATCGACAAAACGAAAATAGTAATATTGCGCCTCACTTGTTGGTGTTTATTGATCTATTGTTTTAAAATTTTAAAATAATCAAACGTTCGATATGCAAATACTTGGGACGCTTTCAATAAATACCAATTTTAGATCGACAAAGTCATTTTGGTTCTAAATTAACTTTCTTTTTTGGGGCATTACATTTTATTCGACATTTGTACGAATAAATTGTTAGCATTATATGGTTTTGGTGTAAGGGATGAAATTTAAAAGAAAAATCTCAACAAATATTTTTTCATATTTTTCCCAAGTCACGATATGCTCGGGAAACGACCCTCTGTACACCAAAACTAAGATAAGGAGCTTCGTATATTTCATAAGAGTCCAAAAGATATATTTTTAAGTAATTCGATATCGCGTCTCTCTTCGAGTATCATCTAGATTTTTCATTTTTGAACAACTTTACCAAATTATGACGAGATGTTGTACATTTCCATAATGGACTGAAGTGTTCATATTTGTGCCGTGGATCGTAATTGAAAACTTTCGCAATTGGTTGGGCGTAGTAAGCGTCGTTTACTGGTGTCTGAGTATGGAGCAAAATTTGTAAAAAATATTATTATCGAGGAGAAGACGGCCATCGATGACTCTCTGACCATGGCAATTGTGACTACTAAGTCTCTGGCCTATCCTCTCTTAAGAAGAAGTTGACAGTTTTAGCTCTCCCAATGAGGGAGGCCGTGCTCTTATCGTCGTGAGCCTACATTAGAATGTGGTAGCTATTCCATATCCCTCTTCACTGATCTCCATTTTGTTTCATTCGTGAAAACCCCATCTCTCTATAAATAGTGCTTTTGTTGCTACCTCGTTGGTTATTGAAAACGACCGCCTTTACCACTTTTCAAATAGGTAATTAAAAGACTCGGGCCGATCGCCGACTTTAGTAAAAGTTGGCTTTTGGCAAAATTAACGAATTCGAATAAAATTAAAATTCAATTTTATGTAGGTCACGCAGAGAATGTGCGTTGTACGTGTCGAACTACCGGAGTTTAAATTTGAGATACAACCCTCGTCCGAAGTTTAAGCTTTTCCTGTATCGAGACACACATAAAACTTGTTGAATTTAAAGGAGAGGGCGAAAATGGGCTAAAAATAAAATCGATGTCGAATTTATGTGCAATTGCTTTAGTGATGTTGTACCTACCTCCAAGCGTATTGGTAAAACACGAATTTTCTCGAATTAAAACTGAAAGGAAAACTCGTTCAAATAATTTACTGAAGTAGGCACTTGAAAAGATTTCAAATTGCCCCAATGTAATATTGAGATCAATGGGATAGGAGAGAAAGAGCGAGTGAGAGAGGAAGGAGAAGAGACAAAACGTGTAAATTTTAGAGCGGAACACGATGTGAATTTTGAATGATTTTACTTGTTACATTTTATAAAAAGAGGTTGATAAAATGAAAATAATTATCTTTTTAAATGTCTATTCTAATAATGGAAATGGAAAAGCGCAGAATTTTTAGTGAGCATTTATAAGCAAGTTGGTGTCATAAAAAGGAATTAAATGGCATGTGTAATGTTTCTATCTCTCGGCTGCTCCATGTGTTCTAATTTTCGGATGGACATTATGGCCGACAGATTTTATATTACCTGCAATCCATTTTTGTCGATCAAAAATTCAGAAGTCGTGCTGCTCTAGTGACGGGGCACTATCTGATGATCTAGAAGTCTCGCCATTAAACTCCCGGACTCCGAGTCAAATTATCGAGGGTTTTTGTCTATTTTAAGATGAACTCTGTCTTGGTAATTAGTACGCATCAAATTTTGCGACAATAATAGGAGGTTTGAGTGTAGTATGTTGCCTTTGGATAATGCTAGGTTTGAAATATCGATCGGCATTGGCTAAACCCTTCAGAAGAAGTTTTCAGTAAAAAAAGATAGACCAGTCGTCTATTATTCAAAAACCAAAAGGAACGAACGAGTGAATTCGAATGGAGGTGTCTGGAACTAATGGGTTCAGAAAACCGCATCTTTCACTTTTCTGTCAACAATTCCAGTTGTCTTCCTGCCCCATCCCCCCGTTCAGTGCGTGTTGACTGCAGTAGAAAAATAATCAAGAAGCGTTCTATACGCCTTTCCATTAGAAGGAGGGAATTTTTGTACACTGTACCAAAAATGCGCTAGTCAGTTTTCAGCTGGAACATGAATTTTTGATAATTGAATAATTAGATTTGGATAATTTGGACAAACATTTAATTCCAGAATCAGTTGTATTTAATTGAGTTGTTTTAAATAAGGATATTGCAAAAATAGAGCTCACCATGAGAAATTAGAAATATTCTTGGCTTAGCCTCTGCATCCGATATACACTAAACTTCAACGCGCTTTAGCGTCTAACCTAAACCGTTAGTCTGGAAAAACCTAGGAAAAATAATTTGTAGAAAATGTGACGTAGTTTATTTTTGTTTAGAAGCTCTTTTCTCAAAAAGTGCATAGTTTTTGAGTTCTAAGCGAAAATCTAAAAAAGGAAGTTTTTAGGCCAATTTTGGAATTTTTGTCAAACGCGCTCCAGCGCTTCAACCCTACTTCTGAAGAAAAAACCTAAAAAACATAAGTTGTAGGAAGTTTGATGGAGTTTATTTTTGGTCAGAATCTCTTGCCTCAAAAAGTGGGTAGTTTTGGAGTTCTAAGCGAACAACTAAAATAGGAAGTTTTTAGGCCAATTGTGGAATTTTTGTTAAACGCGCTCCAGCGCCCCAACCCTGCTTCTGAAGAAAAAAACCTAAAAATCATAATTTGTAGGAAGTTTGATCGGGTTAATTTTTGTACAGACACCTTTTTACCAAGATGCGTACCTAGTTTTCGAGTTATAAACGAAAAACTTCACAAATAGACTTGTTTTCGTTGTTTTTGCGGTTTTCACAGAACGCATAAGTTTTTCTCTGAATTTGCTGCTTATTTTCCCCTAATGACTGAACTATTTCCACTGTTCATAAATATTCTCAAGATACGTCGGACTGATTTCCAAAAGATATCTAATAGGCTTCTACACTAAAATACCTCATGATCTCGCCTATAGTTAATTATCTGGCTCTACTTCATCTCTGTAGCTTTCATTATAGTAGTATGAGTTATAGTTACAAAGGTTGCTTACGGTAGAATAGACGGCCCTATGAATATGATTTTTTTATCCGCTTCAAATTTCATTCTAATAGTCCAGTCATTACGTCGGAAAAAAAGGTATATAAATGCAAGTGAACCGAGAAAGCTGATTTTTGGATAAGTTGTAGAGGGGGCTCAAAAAAGCTTAACTTCAAATTTTCGACCAAGATTTCCGATGAGCTTTCGCTGCCATCTTGAAAAAGGGGTCAAATTTGGTTTTTTCTCGATAACTCGGCTCTACTTCACGATACGAAAATTGTGCTCATGTACTTTTTTGTTGTTTTTTTACGCTCTACAATTAAGGTTATATGAATTTTTTACCTACCGTTGATCGTTGTTGAGATATCGAGCGCAAAAATGAAAAATTGATAGATTGAGGTTTGTTTTTCAGTTTTCTTCTTTCTGATGATAGATATCGAAAAAGTGTTTGAAATCAAACTTGTAGAGTATATTAATACCTACAATGTGTTTTGTTTATTTTTTTAGACAAAAATTACGTCTCGTAGCACGCCGCAAAGTCAGAAAGTCCGCGCGAAGTTTCGATTTCATAATATTAGCTTGTAGTTCGGTCAAATTAGAAAAAATAAAAACAATCGATAACTATTGCGCTTGGATCGCCATCTTGGAAAAAAGGTACACTTTTTTAGTTTTTTGCTTATATCTCAGGAACTATTAATGATATCGAAGAAATGGTTTTGATAAAAACCATAGCTTATTAAATTTACTACAAAAAAGCTTCCATACATTTTTTCTCTATCTCCAATACCATTTTTCTATCACCAGAAAGAAGAAAACTGAAAAAAACAAATCTCGATCTCTCAACTTTTCACTTTCGCGCTCGATATCTCAACAACGATCAACGGTAGGTGAAAAATTTATATAACCTTAATTGTAGAGCGTTAAAAAAGCAACAAAAAAGTACACGAGCACAATTTTCGTATCGTAAAGTAGAGCCGAGTTATTAAAGAAAACCAAATTTGACTCTTTTTTCAAGATGGCGGCGAAAGCTCATAGGAAATCTTGGTCGAAAATTTGAAGTTAAGCTTTTTTGAGCCCCCTCTACAACTTATCCAAAAATCAGCTTTCTCGGTTCACTTGCATATTCAAATGTTTATAATGACTGGCCTTTAAGATATCCTTTGGATATCAACATGTTGCAGCTAAAACAGAGTATTTAGTAACTTGTTTTCGGCTTGAGATTCGCGTAGATGCCTAAAATTTACACCCCATCACTCTAATTAATATTTCATGGTGTGATTTAACTAAAAGGTCCGTTCTTTACAACTGTTTCCGAAATTGGGGTTTAAAGAATTAAAGGTTTCCCACACATTAAAATTCTAAAGCTTTTGTAGAAGAGCACTTTTTGTGGCGACGTTTCGAATCGATTAAAACTTAAACTTTATACTGCACATCAACGTATTTTTGTCAAAATTAAAAAGTACTTTGTCGTATCGTCGTTTCAAAAATTAAAAAGGAATAACTAGATTTTAATATTCAAAAGAGGAAAACGCATTAAAACAACCACCAAACAAGATAATCAAATGAGAGACACGGGAACGGTATTAAATCCATAATTATACCCACCGTACGAAAATATTTATTTTAGCTTATATTAAATTTTACACATGTACCTTTACCTTTCTCTATTGCAACCCCTTTTACTTGTCATATTAAAAATTTACAACCCGCATTCTAAATAAGTTAGAGCTGTAAGAACACCTGTTACTCCGGTAGGAAATTTTGTGTTCCGGAGACTTGAGAGTTGTACAGGAAGCTTTATGCTCTTTAAATGTATTGAAAATAGACGTTTCTATTATTTCCACAATTGAGGGTAGCTTGTTGAGTTTTAATTTTGAATTAATTGTACGCAGAAATCGGAATGGGCCGTGCTTTCCATCAACGATTTAATAGGTCTCTCTCATTTAAAACCGTTTCATTTACTGTTGGAGTTACGGGATAATTCGTTCAGGTAACGTGAAGGGCGATGTGCGTGAATTTCTGTAGTGTAGTGAAAAAAAGAAAAAATTGATTAAACGCCCTCAGAAGTGGGATAGAACGCCACTTGTGCTATATTATTCACACGATCGAGACTTTACTGTCAGTCGAATATATTGGCTGTCTCGTAGATTAGGTGACGAAATTGAAGCCATATTTGAACGGCAATGTATTCACGAGACTTAAATGCAATGACAGCCGATATTTCTCCCCCCTCCTCTTCTTAAAAAATCGATCCTTTCTATTATTTCAAAACGCGCATCTAGCCTCGCTCTCTTTTTCGAGCATTTCCTTCAAATAGCAATTTGAGTAATTGTGTGTGGTGTATTTATATTAGGCCCACGAAAAGCTCCTACTTCGGAGTTAATGGAATTGTAAATAAAATATAAAGAATGGATAATAAAAGCGACGCTTTTGGATTTATATTATTAAATGTGATAAAATAATAATTGCATTTTTAAGTAAAATTAGAGTAACTTTTAATACTCGACTCGTGTAAAATAATATCGAAACACCGGATTATTGTAGTGTCGCACAGTCGCGCACACACGCCGAGACCAAAGAAAGCTTTTAGGTCGATTGCAATTTTGACGATTAAGCCATTAATTGTTTATTATGTGTAGGACATCCCAACGATTTTGATCTTTTCCTCCTTCTTCGACTATTTATCATTCGGACGAAGGACGTTAACGTGCCGTAATAGCCACGGTGACATTACTTATTAAAATCTTTACTTTTACCGTCATTCGAACGCCTCGTTTTACTTTTTAACGCAGATTAAGCCCCGAATTTTGAAACGCTTTTCCGACTTTTTCGATTAGCGTTAGAGAAGAAAATATTTCTAGTATAGAGGTACTATGCTAACGGTTACACGATGTGCAATTTAGGAGCGTATAAGTAGTAGTTATAAATACATTTAAAGTGCTCGTATGCACTTATAGAAAAGTTTCGGGCTATATCACGTTTTTGCATCGTTACCATAAAGTTGGAATTTAATAACTTGTTTCTAACATCAAACGCTTCAAAAGCAGCATTCTTTTTAAAAATAGGAACATTATGCGCGAGTCAGTTTTCGTTATTTAGTTGATTTAATATAAATCGATTTAACTGTGTGGAATGTGGTGGAAAAATTTTGATATGGATATAAAGAGTTTAGAAAGGACTAATCTAGAAGCCTGATTTTCACGTAAGTAAGTAGGGACAGTTTTCAGTAACAAAGTCGGTTACTCGCATCATTTACTCTTCACTGGACGTGCTGTAAGTTCTTCGTCTCGCGACTCGCGGCAGGATAGCCTTTTGCTTCTCTCACTTACTTCTGGACTTTTTTGTTTGAGAAAAGCTGTCTTTGTGTTACGCGCTTCTAGAGAAAAATGCTTCTATACAAAAATAAACTACATTAAATTTCCTACAGATTTTTTCTCTTACGTTTTTCTCTCAGGCATACAGTTTAGGCGCTAAAGCGTGTTACACTTTGCCAAAGTTTTAAAATTGGCCGTAAATCCGTTTTTTAGTTTTGGGCTTATCACTAAAAACCACGCGATTCTAGAAAGAAATGCTTTTATACAAAAATAAACCACACAAATTTAGGAAATTGTGTATCTTTTTCTCTCGGGTGAGCAGTTTGGGCGCTAGAGAGCGTAAAAAGTGTAAAAAGAATTAAAATGGTAGCAGAAAAAGTATATCTGTGTGTAGTAAGTGTAACTTACTAAAGCGGTTTGGATAAAGTTCGGTTTCGACCACTTTTTTCGCTTATAACTCAAAAAATATGCCACTTTTAGAGATCAACCGATCATGGACAAAATAAACTGTTAAATTAAATACGTACAGGGAAAAATAACATTTCAATAGAACACTCCGTATAGTTTTAGTTCTTTGAAATCGGAGAGAGCTTCATTCTGAGCATACTATTATTTGGTACTACTTATGGTGTCTTTTTTAATATCTTGAGAGCTTGTAGAAACAGCATCAATACGTCCGAAAAGATCCGTTATATTGATTAATAATAAAATAATTTATTACGACGCCTCCCCGTAAATAAATCGAATAAAAGAAATCTCGATGAAACCCCAATAAAAGGAAAGAAAATGAAAATTATCATTAATCAAAATGTTAATCAATTTATTACGTGTAACACAAACTGTTTCGAAATATAATTCAACCATGGGTAAAGTCGATAACAAAATGTTTACAAGTTTGTCGAGAGGAGTTTACTTTGCGTATAAAATTTGTTTATCGAACATAACCACGCCATTTAGAATTTAAATATTTTAAACTTTAAACCATTGTGTAATGCACGAAATATTATATAGGGCGTATTTGCAGACTTATATAAATGTTATCTGTATTTCAGAGAGCGAGTCTGGATCGGGAACAGAAGTAAATCCGAACATCCCTTATCCCGGCATCGCCCCTATATCGCTCGGATATCTAACTCAAACTACAAGACCACGCAGCTGGTGTCTTGCACTCATCTCTAATCCATATCCTTTACATGCTAATTATTATTGTTGCTATGTTTAACTATACTTTACGAAGAGGATGAAGGTAGGATTATTTCAATTTGTCGCATGTTTTTTATGTTTTTTGACTCGCGTCGTTGCGAGTGAAAGTGTATATCGGTACAAATTTCGGCGCCTACTTTATTTCCACGATAGAAATACCTCGAGTTCCTTGCCAGTTATTTGTTTTAAAATTTATATCTCTAATAAATTAAGATTTTAAATATTTAGACGTCAAAATCGATGTAGATAAATAATTAACAAATTTGTTAACACTCGATTAGTCGCATCGATCGATTTTCCCGTTACTCTTTAATTGTTACGTTTTTCACTTAATAGAGTGTGAAATGTTAATTAAGCTTTTAAAAGGTTTCCCACGTAGGAATATCATTTAATAGAGGGATATAAAAGAAGTGGCGCCATTTTAATACGTGTAGGCTTTTTAATTTTTTTTAATTGAAGAGAAAAACCTTTAGTGAGGTTAGGTAGTGTTTTTTGAAACTGGAAACTCGCCGGGGTTGCTGTTAAATTGAGTTTACCTAACCTTTTTTTATTCGTTGTAATTACTTATTAAAGACCTTCCTCTCTATAAGAGCTCTAAAGCAATCAATCTTATTTAGAACTATTTCGTTGACGTAGGTCAGAATCGGTCAATGAGAGTAAAAACGCCGAAAAGCACGTGCTTTTTTAAAACTAATATCAGTCTCGTTTCAATATTTTTCGAATTATTCAAATCTGACTTCATTGTATGAGCGTCTTTATTCTTTATTGTAAGTCCGTATTATAAAAAAATGGGACTACAAAGACGGCTTACGTCGTATACAGTTCGGCCAGTATTTGGTTCAGAAATGGAAAATGAGAGAGGCGTCTTTGTATCTAGATTTAAATTCTCAACAGTTACGAATTTGCTCGCAATACGTTTCTTACCGCCCACAGGTGATATTTAAAAATAAAAAAATCAAACTGACCGCTTGTTTATTTTTTTATTTCGGCCAGAACGTCAATTTCCTATAAACATTAGCAAATAATATGGCACCGAACAGTTTATATATCCAATAATTTACATACACCTCACTCCAAAGTATACTTGTACTTTTGGAACTTGTTCAGTACACACTTTTAAGTGGACTGAAATAATATTTAGAATCTTTAAAAAAATAATTCGCAAGGTATATCGGTTGGTGATAGATGAATGGGTGTTGGTTTTTAACGTGAAAATTTATTCCACATTTTTTAACGTTAAATAAATCATTTTTTTCCTTTTACGACGAAAAACTGTTTAAAAATTTACACGGGACACGGGTGCTGGTGACTTGATTGATGAGCAATTTATTAAAGAGTCTATATGTAAGAAAGAATTCATCCTGCCGCAACGCAACCACTGGAACACTAGGCGCTCTCGCAGAGACTGTTTTATTAATACGTATAGGCTTTTAATTTGTACTTGACGATTAACTCTTTTCTTCTGTTTTTGAGGGCTTATGGGCCCGTGATTAATTCTATAGCTCTGTTCCCAAGTACCCCGAATTTCAGGCGATGAAGAATAATTGACTTAACTTCTGAAAGTTCATGCCCAATTCGGAAGTGTTTGAACGAGTAAATCGAGGAAATGTAGTTGTGGTGGCGGAGGAGAAGTTGGCAGGTGCCCATGTTAGGCCATTACCTAGGTGGTGGGTATTTATCAAATTTTATCTTTAACTATGTGCACTTTGAGGTGGAAACGTCCTAATTTAGTACATGAATGGGTTCGATTCTCGACGTAAGAGCTCTCACGCCTATACTGGAATTTAAGGACATCTCTTGGCCCAGCTCGAAAGAGCATTAAATAAATGATGCCGTTTCGTTCAAGAAGCGATCATTTAGGCCGAAATAAATTAGGGGAGATATGTGGAATATCTTTCTTGGAATTGTTATTGCGAATGTCATTCTTCTGGATCGTGAGAGAGTCAGAGACGGTAGCAGAAGTTCTGCTACCATCTCAGACTCTAGTTGTCGGGTTATTATCAAGCGTAAAACGTTATTATGTGCTTATGCGTTAAAACTGTCATATATGACTCATCAATATGGCAGTCGAACTGTAGTTTCTTAACGAGGTCTTTTCATCACTGTAAGATCTCGATAATTCTTCCCAAGATTATTGGCTAGAATGTAATAGGAGAAGGCAATATTCTCCGATTGCATGATCTCAGATGATTGTTGCACTTGCACCCGAAAGCCAATTTTTGGCGCTTTTCTTAATTTGAGTTGTATCTGTGGCACTCTGAATGTAAGATCTGGAATTTTTTGAAAGCCTATTTGTGTATATAAGAACGACAAATCGTGCGAAGAGGTGCATACGCCAACTATAATGAACTAATGACCCAAGAGACATAGTCAGACCGTTGCTTCGCTCTTATGTAATAAAACTCTTGTAAACGTTATCCATGAGGTTGTTATGGGAAATTTTTAGTACGCCATTTGTAAAACACTTAAAAGTTAGGGCCTTTCTTCGCGATTTATGCAAAGCCGAACGTTTTATGGGCCGCAATTTCAAAGATCGTTGCTCTATTAGAAACACCCGAATAAAATTTCAGTAACGCAATACTCCGGAATTAGAAAATTTTTCTCTCTTTGTAAATCGTTTGGGCACTTTGCCAAAATAATTTCATTGACCATTTAATGTGACTCTTATAATGTTACTTTAACATAACGTATTACACATCTATCATTGTTTAATCTCGTACGTATTACACGAACATTTAAAATTTTAAAAGAAAGACGTACAGTGCTTTTGAACTTTGTATTTTTAAACCCACGACCCCTAGGTCGATTTAGTGCACAGATTGACCAATAATTGCCTAATATTAAAATAACGAAGAATGCCCTCGACGTTTTCCCCAAAAGTTATTAAGAGAAAACTAATAGATTTTTCTTCAACTCTTTGTTTTTGACATATTTCTCCCATATTTTTTCATTTCTTTTTCTCTGATCACAATTAAAACGTTTATAATACGTATCTTATTTATTTAGGCGTTTCTTTTTCCACGAGAATTTTTCTTTTCGACTTCTGCCGAATGTAAAGGTCTATTTAAATGTTTACAACGAGAAGTAAATTAAATAAATGTTGTAAGAGAAGCTTTGTTATTGTAGGTAGTACTTGTTTTTGTTAACCAAAAAAAGAGATCGTCGAAATTGTATGTTTTCTATTATTTTGCGAAAGAGAAACAAACACAAATGTATGTGTATAAAGGAGAAATTTGATGTGGCTTCGCTTTAATTTTATAATAAAATTTTGTTAGAATAAATGGAATTTTAACCAAAAACAATTTTGGCTTTGTGGCACAAAACATTTCTATAGGTACATAGTAAAAGGAAAATATCGAAGAGCGGGCACTCTCGAGGATATAAATTTGACAAAAATTAATTTTTAACATTTTTGTATAGTTCGCAGTCGTAAATTAGGCATTATATTTTGGATCTGCCGAAAAGTTTTCACGAAATTGAAAAATAACAATTGTCAACTGTCACGTTCACATTATCAATTTTTCACAACTTGAGTGGTTTTTTCCTTCCTTTTGATTAATTCTTAAGTTTTTGAAGAAACTTCTGTTTTTTATATAAATATACTTTATCTTTTTTTGAGACTTAAAGGCTTTGTTCAGTTAGGCCCCGAATATTGGAAATCAATATTTCTTTTTTTAGCATCTCGATTTATACAGAGTGAAAGAGAAGTTCGGAAATGGCCAATTTGCTCCGATTTCGATTCAAATTATAAAGGCGGCCGAGGCTGAAGCTTCTATCGAAGCTACTATTTTGAAGTTCACCTCTTACAGGGCAAGATAGAGGGTTGGTAACTTAAAAATTTTTAACGGGTGAACCTATCAAGTGGTGTCGTCTGCGAAAGGCATAAAAAATGTAAAGTTTCTCATGTAAATGCTCAGAATGTGCTGTTTTCAGTTCGATAGTAGCCTAATCGCTGGTAGGGCGCTTAATTTAAGATTTTAACTCTCCGCCATTTTGAAACACGATCATTTGGCGAGTTCCTTTTTTTACAAAAATGAGGCGATTATCTAAAATATTAATTTGCGACCTCTACCCCTTGGTTTCCACTAATGCTTTACGATTTCGTTTGCATGTCGTCGAAAATTCATCTTTCAAGCATTTAGCTCAAACTGTGTGTGAGTATTACGGGCAGACAGACCTACAGACGGGATATCTGCTTATAGGTAGCCATTGCGTGTGAGTCATCTTTTGAGCTGCATAATATGAAATTTGAATGCCACGACTCAGATGATGAGAAAATAACTCTCTATCGTCAAGGAAAGATAGGAAAACTTTTTTGTGTCTTTTTAATTTGTGATATCTGGTCATGAAACACTTGAACTCAAAAATATGTTTCGTACTGTCGGATGGGCTCGAATAAATCTAATATGATGTTGGTTTGTTGGTTATAATAAATTGGGTCAGATCGGATTAACTTTTTTAATGTTTTTGCACTGAATTATTTATTTTTTTAAAGTATAAAACACCGAAAGAAACGATAACGCTCACTTATTTTTAAAAAAAAGTTTTAATTTACTAAATAGCGCAAGTGACTAATTTACCATTCGCAAAGCGTTCCTTCTATTTAGTAAACTAATTAAAAGTTTTCGAGTGTTTTTGAATGTTTCAATTAGAGTAATTCATCCCGACGTTATTGAATTATTTTTTACTCTCTAACTCTAAAATATTCGACTTTCGATAAAAATTTCTAAAATACAGGGTGGTTTTTAAAGAATACCGAGATGATGTATCTGATATGCCTTGTGATATATCGCTCCACATTAAACAAATTCTTATTAGACTAAAAGCTAACTTTTCTAGTAGCATTTTCGTTTTATTATAACTATGCACTAGCACTCGTACGAGTGGGAATTAGCGAGTGCGAAAACCATGCGAGTGCTTAAAAAGTTTTTAGCGAATTTTTTTCAAACTTAAACAGTTTTCGAGCGCTTTGCGGACTTTACCCCGGAATTTACCGAGCTTTGAGCGTTCTCTAAGATTTTTTTAAATCTTCTGGACAGTTTTTCCAATATAATTATTGTGTTCTTAGACTTTTATGCACTTGTCGGAGCTCACTAGGTGTTTGAGGGCTTTTCTTGGGCTTTGTTTGGCTTGGCGAGTTTTTCATTTATTGTTACCCTTTTCATGTAGACCCATCGAAGCTCTCTCTGACCTTTTTTGAAAAACAAATTATTTTTAGGTTTTTATGGACCCGTCGGAACTCACTGCGATTTTAAGAGTCGCGCTTTGTGTTTTCAAATTTTCTTAGACTTTCGTCGACCTGTAAGAGCTCATTACGTTTATCTTGTAGAGTTGTCCAGACCTGTCCTTCTTTATCCAACTTATTTTGAAGTCTTCGTTGTATTTTTAGAATTCACTAATTTTTTTGGCTTCTCGTGGAGTTCTTATCGACTTTTTAAATTTTGGGATTTTTCATTTGTATCGAGATCTACTAATTTCTTCTTCCTTTACTTCCCCTCTCTTCTTGGTTTTGTGTTCCATTTACGACTTTTTGGATTATCTCCCTCATTTCCTTTGCCTCTCGACTACAATGAATCGTCTGTTAAAAGGAGACGCTTACAGGTAATTTATATTTGACTTAATAATTTTCATTTGTACCGTTTACTCTGAAATTTCATCCCGTTAAAAGCGCCAATAGCAACATTCGTCTTATCAATTCCTTCGAGTTATTCTTTTCCTAATTCACAGCGACGTAATGATCGATGCTTTATCTTAGGCTCACAGAGCTTACAGAGCGTACAAACTTCTTTATAAGTCCCTAATTTAAATAACGAGTTCAATTCTTTTGTTTTTACAAAATTTTTGAATATTCAAAGGAAAAAGTGAGTGAAATACAAAAATTGTAAAATGAATAATTAATAGAAGGATAATGTTTCCTCCGAGACCCAACAGAAATTCGACCATCTCTACTACTTTATTAATGAGCTCCTAATTCAAATTCCGCCTTTGTATATTGTATAAGGACTTTACTCATTAATGAAGAATTAAAAAAACGAAATTTTTGTGTCGCTTTTTATGTTAATGTTTGTTAATTGAACTAATAAAATGTATATTATAAGTCATTTATCATCTTATCGTTGTCGCCTTATAAAATATTACCTTATAAATTTTTTTATGGAACTGAAAAAGCGGCGATAATGGATGAACTTTTTTAAATGTGTAACATTTTAAGAATGACGATGAAGTGTTTTAAATATCCGCAACTTCTCTAACGATGCAAAAAAGCGTATTTAGATCCTGCCGTTAATCGTTAATCGGTCGTTTTTTGTGAAATTTTCTTATTTTTTTTAAAGGGCGCCGTAAAGAAATACCTCCCTTAAAAATTTATTGTTAAGAATCTTCGCAGGCTGCTATTTACGAACTGTCCCTCTCGAGTGTTTTCCTCTTATAAAGTTCGAGTATTGACGAATCGGACTTTTTTTATAGATTTTTGTATGCAAATAAGAAGCTTAACTCGAACGCGTTCGTCTTACAACTTACTGTCTAGGAGCTGAAGTGAGGATTTTTACAACAAATTTTTTTTGCAGAAAAGAAATCTCTCGCTAAAAGACTGATTTTCTATTTACGCTGATCTTTCGGATTGGTTCTGGCGGATTGTCAGCTACAAATTTGTATTTTATGGATATATTATTGAATCCAGAAAATGAGATTGGGAAATAATAAAAAGCGATTTTTATCGAGTTGGAAAGTATTTTCTTCTGCATATATTCCTATCATATCAAACTTCACATAAAGAGAGGAGAATTGAAATTTATATTTCATTTTTTTGTTAATTTTGTGGTCGTTTTTGAACTTTAACTTATTGGTTTTTAGTAAATATAAGGGCATGATTCAAAAGGACTAGTGTGCGAATTTGTCTATTCATTATTATGCGGGCATGCCTCGAAACTTTTCAATCTAAACGTGTCTGATTGCAAATAAAAATAAGGCTACAGTACACAGTACCGCTCTTTGCGATTTTACGGCGTATAAAACGTCCGTATAAAACTCTCCGTCGCAAGTGTCGCCGACCTTACATTATTGAAAGTGACGATCCTTTCTGAAATTATTCAATTAAAGTCAATTGTAATAAGATTACATCACTATCAAAATTAGCATTACTCGGTTATCAATAATAGGATACAGTCCTTTGTCTCCTTCAGAATTAGTTTATCGGTGTGTAGGAATACTCATATATTGTGTGTATTCCATTATTTCACAAGTTGACCAAACTGAATTAATTATTTATTGATAGAATGCGATTAGTTTGACAAGCGTAAAGAACAATACAACTTGTCATATTCATAATAACGTATTTGTATTTGTGAAAATTAAACTTGTCGGATAATTTTCCTAAAGTAGACTGGTAGACAGGGTGTTCTCTAGCTCTAGTTATTAATTTGGCTCCAGGCATCGATGTAAATTTGTTTTTTAAACAAAAGGTACCCGAATAATAACTAGGTATATTTAAAAGAACTAAAAATTAGAAAAATATACTGGGAGTTCTTTTTAAAAATTGAAACAAATATTAATTTTCTACTTACATTAATTGTTCTCAAGAAATCTCATCTTCAATCACAATATTTCGAGAACCATTAACGATATACTTAAGAAGCCTTAAGCTACAGTTACACGAGAGATTTATATCATGATAGTTATCTCAAGTGTAACTGCAGCTTTATATATACAATCTTGTTATGCATGTTATGAGGAATTAAAATTTTGCAAAATATAGGTACAGTGTGTCGTTTTCGAAAGCTTAGAAAATTGCAATTTTCTACTTACATCAATGATTGGCAAGATACCTCATCTTCTAGTGACAATATCTCTTGAACCATTACGCTACACTTATGAAATCTTATACTATTTTGTTATGCATGTTATGAAAAATTAAAATATTACAAAATATGCAGGGTGTCGTTTGCGAAAATTTTGAAAATTACAATTTTCTATTTACATCAATGATTGTCAAGAGACCCCATTTTCTATTAGGGGCAATATCTCGTGAACCATTAACGCTACCCTTATGAAACCTGATACAATTTTGATATGCATGTTATGGAGAATTAAAATATTACAAAATATGCAGTGTTTGGTTTTCGAAAACTTAGAAAATCGTAATTTTCTACTTATATCAATGGTTGTCAAGAGACGTCATGTTCTAGTGACAATATCTCGAGAACTTTCTATTAATTCCTTCTATAAGATTCATTATCCATGTTATAAAGAATTAAAATTTAGAAAAATATACAGAGGGTGTTGAGAAAATCTGAATTTTCTATTCAGGTATATGCTGTCAACTTCTCCACTCGAAACTGTTGTGTGCAGGATGTTTAGTAAGAAAATCTGTCCTGTTTTAATAAGGCAACATTTCCGTAAACAATAAAGTGAGAGATAACATCTAATGTTAGTTGGGTGTGTAAATTTAGTAAGTAGATACCCATCGTAAAGAAAATTAATTCGAGCGGTTATAGTTTTGAAACTTTTTAATTTACACAAAATTAACGCGGAAATTTATCTTTATCTTTCTTTTAAAAGTTATACGATAAGGCCATGAATTACTTTCAGTAGAAAAGGAATGAAATGAAAACGTTGAAATATAGATCCTCGCGGGACCATAGTATTGACATATCGAATCATATCGTTTACACATACGATTATACTTATTTGGAATACAAACGCCTTTTTTATTTCTTAAGGGTGGGAATCTGGTTCTGCACGAGAATTATATTGTGAATGCCAATATCGCTTAACCTTTTGCAAACAAGTGAATCGCGTCGCTCCGTTTGACATTATCGAGAAACGATCCTGTGGTGGTTTTCGAAATCCAATAAATAATCGCCTCGTGTTCTTATTTTATGTCGTGATATTTAAACTTACAGGGGTGGTTTTTGTTTACTTTTTTAAGATGTATCGTCGTAATTCTCCAGTTTATTCCATAAACGTGTGCCGGAATCCGGAATGATGTTATTAGGAAAAGTTGAGGAACGAGAGCGTCACAAAGGACGACAGAGAGTGCTCTCGGCAGCCTCATTGTGCCGAACATATTACGATATGGAAGTGAACGATTGCAAGACGAATGCATTAGATGGGCGAACTTTGATAGAAATATTTTTTCTAGACGTTCCCTCGTACTGTTTTTAAATAAATATATTACGCGCCGTGTTTGAAAGTGAAGCCGAACATATGCAGACAACTAATTTGTCAAAATAAAATAGGAGTGCTAATAAATAATGAAAATCCTTTCATGACTGTGTATAGTAGAATGGTTTAGGGGAGCGAAATGAAGCGCTGTCGTCGAGCGTATCGGAGTGCTCGGGAGTTCCTATCCGGGGCTCAACAAGTGACTTTGCTCTACACGGCCAAATCCTACAGACATTGTTTTACGCGCTGCCAGAATAATAATTGAAAAAGTTTTAACGTATCCTAAAACAAAAATGTTCTAAGTGTTTTAAGGGAGGTAATTCATGGGAATTTCTAGTTTTGGTAATTTAATTCAACTGTTGCCTATACGCGAAGTTTCCTTCGTCTTTCTCTCTCTTTTTCTCGCGCGGATCCGAAGACTAAATTAATTATAAGGAGCACCTGTTATCGAATAATACAGGAAATTAAAAGATTAAGATATCGACTCTCTATTTAATTAATATTTTTGCTTCCACAAATTAATTTAAAAGTTTTATTTTTTGTTCCAATTAAAGTGTCGATGAAACATGGCACTTAGGTGGTTCGATCGATGGAGTATGCAAATGCTCTTTTTGTTTTGGTTATTTGGGAATTATAAACTCGAGCCAAGGTGGAATTAGTGAGTGCTATTTTGTATTTCGTGGGGTTTAGTTTCTTTATTACCTTCATTCGTGTAGTCGAGCTTCAGCTCGAGAGACTTCTACACCGATTCGTCGGAATGGGTTATTCTTTTCCGTTCATAGTAGTCCCGCTCTCTAAGTCGATGTTATATTTTCATCCAATGGTGAGAAGTCTGGCGAGAAATCTCGAAATGTGGGCCTCTTTTGTTCGTAAAATTTTAGTAGAATGTGTCGAAGTGTTGGAATGTTTTATGCTTCGGCCGTAGCTGCAGGGGCTGGTTGTTGATAGATGATCCCTTTGTATTCGAGAAGTTTTTACCAATGGTCGATTAGTGGACTTCTCGTCGAAATTCTATCATAATTATATCGTTCACTTTATCTAGTGTAGTTGGATTTGGGGATCTAGTGATTGTCTTGCCATTTCGTTGGGCGCCAATATTTTGAATCTGTATCGGGGTAGCTTTCTTGCGAGACTTACCTACTTACCTCTTAAGCAGAAATAATTGAATTTCAACTAGTTACTTATTCATAGTGCGCTCTTATTGGGTCAAGCTGGCCAGCTGACCTTCTACTTTGAATATCGAGCCTTAAATGGCGATTGCTGACCCATCTGGATATAAGAAGCTCCCATGACCACCTTAAGAGGTTAGCCATTTTGTAAATATTTACTCTGTCGATGGCACTAAATTGCCGGTTTTTAAGTGGAACATTTACTTCGCGCCCACGCGCAGTTCACATTCAAGAGCCTCTATTTACTTTGGCACCTATTATATGCCGGAGCAGTTTCGAGATTATGAATTAGAAGCCAACTTGACGTAACTTCAATTATCTTGAAATGTTTTAGTGCAGGCTCTCACAATAGCTAATGCATCTTTAGTTGTAACCTGAAGCTATGCGAGATTATTTAGTAAACGATTTAGTGATATAATAAGCTCTTAAGTGATTATAAACAGCTTGAACTTTCCTAAATATTCATAAATTTGTAACATAAACATGTTAGGAGTAAGTTTACTTGTATGTAAGACAATGTATAGTTGGAACGTGTCGCATTAGCGAGGGAAACTTATGACGGACGTCAGTGCGAATTTGAAAATGTGTTGTCGGTTACGAAATTTGTAGAAAATTTACGTTACGGCATCAATGGAATTAAATGAATTTAATAGTTAGTGCGCCGATATGGTAACACAAAGCAGCAGGAGAGTAACGGTTTGTTTTTTAAAATCGTGCGCAAATAAATTACATTTTACAACAAAAGAGCATAAAATAAGATTTTTATCTCAATAGTGAGATATTTTGTGTTTCAGTTAAGTTTTTCGTTATTGCCTATTTAACCCGACGTTCGTAATAAATTTTCGCTTCGTTTTTCTATTTTTATTTTTAAACTAAGCGACGCGTAGAATAAAAAAAAATATGGCAACATTGTTTAGACGAGAAACGAGAAGGAAAGTTTTCAAATTTAAGAAGTTTGTAGTTCGTCTCTGCAAGAAATTTTGAGGGTTTTTGCTATTTGTCAAAAGAGATCTGGGGAACAGAAGTAAATTTCGTTATATTTTGGACTTTTCCAACTTTGTTTAATAAATTTTGGAAAAAATGTGAGAATGGGAGAACAAATTTTGGAAGTGTCTCAGATGCCAACAACGGACCTAGAAATGGTTTTCTACGTAAATCCTAATTTTCGAACTGCTTTTCTGAGAGAGTTAGTTTGTAGACGACATAAAAACGTATCGTGTTTTCGTTTGTGTTTTTTTTACAAGAACTTTTAGGGCTTCTTTTGTCATTTAAAAAAAATGAACGTATAGAAAGACATGTAAGCTTTACAATATCAGCTTTAGTTAACAAAAAATTTTAAGATTACTCGTTGAGGTATGAATATAGTTTAGAGCATGGTTGGAGCGTCTAACGCACCAGCGGCGGTTTGGCATCTGTCCTCGCGTATCTCCTTTATATCTACTTTTTGGAGAGATAGTTGTAAGCAATTGGACTGTAAAAACAAAAATCCATAGCCAACTTTTATTTAACTTCTTTTTATTACCAACAACTTTTCGTCGTTTTATGTAAATAAATCGTGTAAATGCCAAATAAGGCCGTAATAAAGTTTTACGATAAAAAATAATTGAAGTTGGTGACTCGGTGAGTGACACTACTAGGTCTTTTTTAGTATAATTTACCTACTTTTAAAATGATACCGAACATACTTTTGCGACGTTGATATTTTCGTTGATAAAACTATTGTGGCATCTTTTCATATTGCTCTGCTCGTGGCACAACTAGGTCACTTTATCACGATAAAAGTTTGGGAGTATTTTATCTGCTTTTAGCAAAAAGAAAATATTTGAGTTGTTTAATGGTTTGTGTACGATGTAAGTGGGACGGGACGTGTAAAACAAAACTGTCTCTTTGAAAGAGTTGCCTCTAAACTCAAAAATAAATGCACTCTCACTCACCATTTACTGGATACGCTATGCTCTTCCATAGTACCTTCGTTGGTACCGCTTTTATGGTCTCCAAAACCTCCCGGCACGCTCTACACCGATTTGTAAGTTCCACTCTTAACCCTTCGTGTCTTTTGCTCTAAAAGTGAACTTCTCCTCACGTACGCTCTAAAGTCTATTTTCGTATCAAGCGTCGCAAATTTCGACTTTCTCATTTCCATTTTCACACAGCCTTTCACCTTTACTTCTCATGCCCTTACATTTCGTAACCTACAGTCTACGATTTAGCCCCAGCCCTGTCATTTCTATTGGTGCTACTGATGTAGAGATGTCAAGGCGACGAATTTGTGAACCGAATCGTCGGATTCCACGTGTAAACTAAATAATCGAGGCTCCTATTATTTTTTCCTTTTTGTGCCCTATATGAAAAAAATACCGTGGGCGTTTTCGAAATGTTAATTTCCAATTGGGAAATTATTTAAAAAAATTTAAATTTGAAATTTGAATAATTTGGCGAAATTTACATACAAACAAAATCCATTACCATTTAAATTTAAAAGAAGAAAAAAAAGGGGGCGTGGAAATTGTTCATTTTGAGCTGATTATTGGCATTTTCAAAAATAGCCCCGAAAATTTGTTTGTTGAAATAAAATGTAAAAAGAACTCGTCGTTTAGTTTTTCCTGCTCGCTTACTGTGACGCGAAAATTTGAAATTCCACCGAACAAAAATCATCGATGAATGCGAATAAATTAATTTTGTTGTAAACGTAAAAGGATCAACTACAATGTTTACTTTAAAATGAGAAATTGAAAAATTAAATAATTTTCTTTAGTTTACTTTTTATTTTGAAAAAGAATCGTAATGACTCCAAAGAAACTTACCTAATTGGATACGCTGAAGTTTTTCATTAAATATTTCCGTTCTTTATTTTTTCTTTAAGTATTTGCGATGTTTTTCTCAACTTCGCCACATAAAAGATGTAGTTTTTATTAATAATTTTTGAATGCAAGGCCCTAAATAAAAGATTCTTCTCAAAGACCAGTCTTATTTTATTAAATTTGAGGCTTCTTTTCAATTGCAGCTTACGAGGGTTGTGTGTTGAATAAAGAAATAGAAAATTGAATAGTGAGGTTATGTCGATCGTACAGGGTCGCTAACCACCAAACTTTTAACTATAACATTTTCATCTCTTTGGACTTCTCGTTTCTAACCCTTCGAATTTGAACTTGGTTTGGGATGGCAATACGTTAAAGTCAATCAATGAAACAGTTACGCTTGACAGCGTGTTCGAGCTGACAGCAGCTCTAATGGTCTGATTAACATAAATCTCCATGCTTCTGTTGGATCACGAGATCGACTACCGCTGATCTGAAAGTTACGAGCTAGTGGTTAATAGTACATCCTTATAGCAACCCCCGAGGAACATTTCGAGTTAAGGACCTGTACAACTTTTTAAATGTTAGGGTTAGATAGTGACTGAGCACAAACTGCGCTTTCTAATCTTTTGAAGTATATCATTCCATAGGTGCGAGAGACTCCCTACTGCTCCCAGTGTATAGAATCGCTCTTAGACGAGCTCAAAACAGCTCGAGACACGAAAAGTTTTGTATATTTTATTGAGAGTGTCGAGAGTTTTAATGGCTCCCACGATTCCTTTAAGGCGACAGATAAGAGTAAAGTATGGCTGACTTCTTTTCCGCTTTTGCTAATGTTAATGTAAGAAAACTATTCAAATTTTCTTAACTCTCTTTTAGCAACTCGTACAGGTAGCTCGTAATGAAGCCGTTTAAAAATATTTTTCTGTAACAAAGTATGTAGAATGATGCAAGCAAGAGCTGTGTTAACGTTCATTTTTATGCCGGAACTTCTTCCCTTTTAAGACCAAAATTACGCCATTACAAAAATCGTTTAGTGTGTAATTTAGTAAATCTCGGTAATCTTTGGTATAAATTTAATATTTTTTGAGCTGATACGAGCTATTATTTTGAAATATTATCATGACAAAGACGTATTTTGTGAGTAGCAGCCATTTAGGTTGCTCCTTTACAATTGCAAATTTGAGAAGAATCGTCCGATTTTACAATTGTAGCTATCGCACGTTCTTCCCGAGCATTTACCACGACGCATTTAGAAAATGAGTTTTTACGTACTTTGTTTTCTCTATCAAAAAGAAAAGTAAATCCATTAACGTTCCGTTAGTACTAGTTTGGAATTTCAATTTAAAACAACGATAATCTCTCGGAGATTAAATATAGGGATGGGCAATTGGAAATAGTGGATTTAGATTTTACTCGAAGAGAGCTTTTGAAATGTAATTGAGTTCTTCTAACTTTAATTACTAGATTTGTTGTTCTATCTAGCATTAGAGTCTTTCTTTATTACGTAAAAAGTTTAACTACTTAAACATTTTTATTTTTTTTACATCCACCTCATAATTAATTACGTGACCAAGTTGATTAGAAGGTCCTGTAGCGACTCCTTTCTTTGTCTTTTATATTTTTGAGAAAGGTCAGTGAGAGCTTGACATACAAACTTATTTTTAAATTAGAAGAGGGGCCAAAATACCATCGTCCACTTTAACACTTTACACTTACACTTTAAGCAATTCAAAGAAAGATACCGATGGTCATTAAATTTCAAAAGGTAAGAATTGGAAAGTTGAAAAAGGTGGTATTATGGAACAGTGGAATAGTGATCCAAAATGGCAATATTTTCAATGAATAGAATACGTATCTATTATTTGAAAGTTTCTAACTTATAATTTCCCCTCTTTCTCGAGATTTTCTCAGGCTCTTAGAATGTTACCTTATATTGTAATACGCCAATTATTTATTTACGTATCTTGAAGTTGAAGTATTATACATTGCAATTACATTAATTGAGTTATTTACTTTTTGACAATAACAATAGACACAAAATAAATTACCCATTTTGTAAGTAAACATCAATTTCACAATGTTATTTTGCCCCTCTTTAGCAAATAACGTTTCTGTTAAAGCTGGAAAGATGATACATATACGTATTAGTAGGAAATTCAAACATATACCTATACGCTATTTAATCCTCAAGCCATTTATGTTAAACTCAATTTAAGGCACAACCTACCTATCAATCGATCATTACTTATATACAGGGTCTTCACAGTGTCATTTTCAAAGTGTTCTGTTACTAAAGATATAGATTACAGATACACCAACTACAAAGGGTGATGGATACAATCTAAAATGATCTGCTGTTCTCAAGATTAAGTTCTCTTTGGCTCGGTTAATAGCTAACTTCCCAACTTTTTCAAAATTGGGCGTAATTTGGGGGGTCTTCTCCTACTTTTGTACGATAATGATATGTTACCATTGTTTATTTTCTCTAAAATTGAGATTCTGAGAATATTTCAAATGGAACACCCTGTATACTTTTGTAGATTTCGATAGCTAAGATGATATTGATTGAAAGTCTTAAGAGGTGTTATGGGCAAAAAATCTACCGTTCGTGAGATATTTTCACTTTCCTGGGTACCTACCTTTATTCATAATTGTATACTGGGTTTTTTTAAATGGCGTTTCTCTCGTTATTTTGAACGTAACACTCTGTATGTTGTTATTAATTTCGATAGTTTAGATGATGTTGATTGAAAGTCTTAAGAGGTGTTATGGGCAAAAAATCTACCGTTTGTGAGATATTTTCACTTTCCTGGGTACCTGCGTTTTTTCATAATTGTATACTGGGGTTTTTTAAATGGCATTTCTCTCGTTATTTTAAACGTAACACTCTGTAGGTTTTTATAAATTTCGATAGTTAAGATGATGTTGATTGAAAGTCTTAAGAGGTCTTATAGGCATGAAATCTACCGTTCGTGAGATATTGTCACTTTGCTGGGTACCTACCTTTATTAATAATTGTATACTGGGCTTTTTTAATTGGCGTTTTTCTCGTTATTTTAAACGTAACACTCTGTATGTTTTTATTGATTTGATAGTTAAGAAGATGTTGATTGAAAGTCTTAAGAGGTCTTATAGGCAAAAAATCTACCGTTCGTGAGATATTTTGACTTTTCTGGGTAGCTTAATTAATTCTATATTTTGTTTTTTTAAATGGCGTTTTCCCTTCCCCCGTGATTTTAGTCATATTGTTATATATTGTATATTGTTACCGATTTTATACCTAATATTATTATGTTGCTTAAATGTTTTAATATGCTTTATGAATAAAAAAAATCGGCTATTGATGCATTTGAAGATTTCGGTAAGATGTAAGTATCGAATTTGTCCCGAGAATTATGCAGGTGTCATTCATGTGATAATGAGAACGAGTAATTCTCTATTATCGCAAAACGTATTTATTGAATATTGATAGTCGTATGGAAAATATGAGTGCAGGTGCATAGCACTCATCGCCTCATCAGCCATCGCTACGTGTATTTTGTTGAAAGTTGAATTCATTCTTAGATCGAGTTTCGACGTGTTAGTGTCGCGACAAGTTACGTTAATTATTATTGTATTTTTTCCAATTTAGTGTTTCACTATAAATGAACTATTAGTGCTATTTTATTGTTTTCCTTACAATAATATAATTAATTTCAAAATGATGAAAGAACTTTCAGTGGTACCGTATAAATTGAAAGAAGTTTTCTGTGGGCGTAAGAAAGGTAAGATTAAAAAGAAAAATTACATTTATTCTCTTAATAATGAGCCAGGGTATGACCTTATGGCCTAAATCTCACTTGAAGTAACTCTAAAACACAGTTCAATTAGTTTAAAATTAATAAATTTCATTCGAACGTAATTAATTTGTCGTATTGAATTTGTTATCGATTAACGAATTTATAATTTTCTACGCGAGAATAGTTTATCTAAATGGCTTTTGAGATTATTATTTGTTTTGAATAATTTTGTCATCAAATTTGTTGGAGAATTTTTTTGCATTTTCTGTTTAATATTTAATATTAAATGAAAACAACTGTTGCAAACATCTATAGGTGTACATTTTTCCGAATACATAATATAAAATAAATCGAATCAATAACGGCATCAGTGGAGTCTTATTTTATAAAATTTGACGAAATTCTTGTATGCATTCGATAAATGTTTTTATTTCTACTCAACGGGCGAAATTGTTATTTAATTTTCTCGAAGTGGTACCTTTAGGTTTTCGAGAAAATGAGGGTCACAATGTATAGTAGGTTTATGGTCAAGATTCTCCTTGCATTATAGGAAAAATGGAAAGTACGTTTGTATCCTCAATTGTTTTTCTTTTATGAATAATTTATATTATTGAAAAGGGCAAATATAAATTGAATCTTTATTAGTAACAAAATGTGCTTCGTTTGCTGTTACTGTGCCAAAATGGAATTGTATCTTCGTGTACGATCATGTTTTGTATTTTTAAAATTCACCTTGTCTGTAATTTCTATAAAGCGACACAGAATGGGAGGGTTAAAGTATTAAAAACGCATTCAATTGGAAATCCGATAGTTTTTCCAATTTTCTTTAATAAAATAAACCGAGATGTCTATGGAATGCCTTTTTACTTTTTATTCACATATTTTAATAAACCTAATTTTAAATAACTTGCAATGTAATTCAAGTAATTAAAATGTTAGTTTGTTAAAATGATACAAATTTATATTCGGAATTAAATTATTTCTCGAATAAAAATGTTAGTTTAATTAAAATGCTAGTTAATAATTTTAATTTCAAATATAAAATCGCTTATTGGTCGTCGCAGCGGTGGGGGAACCTAAACGTCCAATGAGCGATTTTATATTTGGAACTAAAATTATCAACTAACATTTTAATTAAACTAACATTTTTATTCGACAAATAATTTAATTCCGAATATAAATTTGTATCATTTTAACAAACTAACATTTTAATTACTTGAATTAAATTTTAGTTTGTTAAAAATTTGATAACCGCTTGCAATGTCAATTTAACTTTTATTTTATAGATTTTACTACACCTAATTTTAAATAACCTGCATCTTAATAAGTAGCATTACAATTCAAGAATTTAAATTTTTGGGAATTAAAATGTGTGTTAAAAAAATATGTACGAATTAAAATGGAAGGCGAAATAATTTGTTCCCTAAAATAAATAGTTGGAATAAAAATGTTTATGAAATAAAATAATTCACTGAATTTTTAAGAAAGATTAAAAATTATCAACTGACATTTTAAATAAACTAACATTTTAATTCAAGTAACATACAAATAACTAACATTTCAATTCAGGAATTAAATTGTTAGTTTATTAAAATGTTAGTTGATAATTTTAATTGGTCGCTGTAGTCGCGCGGGCATTTTTGATACTACACGCAACCGCAACTGCAAACTGCAAAGGACTTCTCTCGCTTGACACTTATACACGTCACTTTTTACACTTTGTCCTTTGTAGTTTGCAGTTGCGGTTGCGTGTAGTATCGGAAATACCCGCGCGACTACAGCGACCAATTAAAATTATCAACTAACATTTTAATAAACTAACAATTTAATTCCTGAATTGAAATGTTAGTTATTTGTATGTTACTTGAATTAAAATGTTAGTTTATTTAAAATGTCAGTTGATAATTTTTAATCTTTCTTAAAAATTCAGTGAATTATTTTATTTCATAAACATTTTTATTCCAACTATTTATTTTAGGGAACAAATTATTTCGCCTTCCATTTTAATTCGTACATATTTTTTTAACACACATTTTAATTCCCAAAAATTTAAATTCTTGAATTGTAATGCTACATATTTATTTGTTAGTTGAATACAAATGTATGTTTAAAAAATTAAGAATAAAAAGTAAAATGGCATTCCATAGATGTCCGAAGAAAAGGAAATTTAAAATTTGAATAAACTCGTCCAGGGTGAATAGTTAATTTTCGTTGATTGAAAAACGATTTAATAAACTACTTTTGATATTTAAATCAAACCCATCTTCTCTTTTATTGAAAATGCCATTTTTTAACTCCAAGTTTGTTATACCGACGCACATAACGATACGTTTCACTGAATTTTCTACTTCTAAACTTTTTTTTGAGTATTTATTAAGATTTGTGAATTTATGTTTGTAATAAAATTTTATAAGTAAATTTAAGTGCCTAGTAGAAGAAGAAAGTTCGTGATATATCAGTTTGGATGTACTTATTTCTTTATTTTTCCCACAACCTGTAATATAGTTTTTCTCCAAGGAGAAAAAACTCGAGCTACTTTTGCATTTTACAAAATTAAATTAAAGTGACATTTGCGAGAGTTTCTTATATGGCTTTGAGTTAAATAAAGTGCATTTAGATGTCATGTACACAGTTTCCATTTATAACTCTTGTCTGTTACAAGTCATGCTAACAGCAAAGCCACACAAAGGCGATTTGTTATGCAAACTAATATGTATATGTTTGATGAACGACTCAAGTTTGTTCATATGTTAATCTTTCGTGTAATTTGCTATATTTTTTCTCTCTCAAACTTTGTTCCGGTGCATTTGTTTTAGCATAAGATGAGAACCGATCAAAGTTGCATGATTTTTAAGTGCTCTTTTGTAGGTTTCTTAAAATCAAATCAAACGTTACGAACTAAAAATTTTATCTGCAACTTTTAGGAAGGCTTGTAAACGAAATGCACAGAGCGTACTGGGAATAACATTATTTAATAGTTATTATTTAACTCAGATTCAAACCACTTTCTTGAACATTGAGCTTTTCTCTAGTTTTTCAAATCCAACACCCTATATATTTTTATAGAATTGGCTTGCTTAGACTATGTAGATCAAAAACTATTAAGTGTTCTATCTTACTAAAATTAACTGTTATCGGGATATTTTCGCTTTACTTTTGTACTCAAATCCAAACAACAACTTTCTTGAAAATCGAGCTTTTCTCGAGTTTTTCAAATGCAACACCCTATATATTTTTATAGAATTGGCATGCTTAGACTATGTAGATCAAGAACTATTAAGTGTTCTATGTTACTAAAATTAACTGTTCTCGGGATATTTTCGCTTTACTTTTGTACTCAAATCCAAACAACAACTTTCTTGAAAATCGAGCTTTTCTCGAATTTTTCAAATGCAACACCCTATATATTTTTATGGATTTGGCTTTCTTAGATTATGCAGATCAAAAATTATTAAGGGTTTTATGTTACTAAAATTAACTGTTTTCGAGATATTTTGCCTTACTTTTGTACTCAGATGCTCAGATCCAAACGACAAGTTTCCTGAAAATCTAGCTTTTCTCGAATTCTTCAAATGCAACACCTTATATATTTTTATAGATTTGGCTTGCTTAGATTATGTAGATCAATAATTATTAAGGGTCCCATGTTACTAAAATTAACTGTTTTCGAGATATTTTCGCTTTATTTTTGTGCTGCAGATTCCAACGACAAGTTTCTTGAAAATCAAGTTGTGGAGTTTTTTAAATGCAACCAGCACCTTATACATTACTAAAGGAACTTTGCGAAATGAACAGACAGCTGGAAAGTTGTTAACTGTTAGTTAACATTGTGGTTTAGCTTTACACCTATTGCATTCATTTTTTTCCCTTTCCAAACTTCCGTTTCGCTCTTCCATTTCCAAATCGGCTTAAAAAGAAAGCTTTTATTCGGTTTGTTTTCGTTTCGCTTATATATTTGGAATAACAAATTAGAAAATTACGTTTTATATTATTAAACTTTTAGTTTGAAGTTACAAGTACTCGCTGGTTGATTATTTAGTTTTTGTTTCAAAACTATTTGGGGGTATTAGGTACATCAAAGCTTATGCAGAAAGTTTAATGAGCAGGGTCTCATCTTCCGAGTCACGATTATACTATTATATTAGTGTAAAGTGGATAGGTAAATTAAGTGGCAAGGGATCACCATAAGGATTATTTCTTTTTAATTTCTAACTGTTATTAATAATTTAGAAAAACGATCATATAATTAATGTAGTAACGACGCTCGAAGGATTTAAAAATAGAATTAGTAACTCGAATATTTGGAAATATCCGGAGTTGAACTTTTAAAATTATCACGATAGATCAGTATTCATTTTTAGCGATTTTTAGGAACCACAAATTTTCAGTTACGACTTTTCCATTTATATGAAGGAAAGTATGATGGTCGAGCGTAAGAGAAATTTGAAACGAGACCGGAAGCATTCATTTGTATACCTTTTGAATCGATCTAGAATCTAGACCGTTTTTTGGGGTAAAGTAATAAGAATAACTGTCAGGTTTGACATTTTTCAGTTACGGTTATGAAGGTTATATTAAATTTTGTACAGAAGCGAATTTTGGTATTTTTAGGTCAAGTAAATGGGAAAGTCTTGTGATGACACTTTACCCCTTTTTTGTATTAAAAATTAAAATAATAACTGAAAAACGTGATAGTAGTACGTTAATCTTTCTCGTACTATTTCGACACATTTTATACAGGCTGTATCTTTTGATACGGTTACAGGAAACGCTATATGTTGCGTTTGCGTTAAAAAAACTTGCCCGCCGTTAATTTTACTGTAGCGACGGGAACTTTCTTCTCTTTCATATTCATCGCCGCAGCATGAAATCGACGGTTTTGCGTTCTGCATTATTCCCGAACCTTCTCAAGAACGCCCTCTTAAACCCATTTCTTGAGCCAAGAAACCTCGAAACAATTTCTTATGTATCTTTTTCCTGAATTTATGAAATAAGTAATTATCAAGTACCTACAAATAAAGTTAACTTCACTATAACAGGCGTCTTATTAATTATTTTTTAAACATAAAAGAGAGCAATTCGAGGCACGTTTTATATGCTACAAATTTTAATTAAAAGTTTAATTAAGCTGTTTACATTTACTCTTCTTCTTAGGTACACATATTTAATTATTTTAGAAATTAATAATAAATTCCGAGCCCTCAAACCTTTTCGAAAAGTTTCGAATCTTTTAGTAAGTAACGTAATTTCTAATTTTGCAAAAAAACTCGTTGCATTGTTTACATTTAGTAATTGCAAATGCCGAAACTTTTGTTAGTTATTTGTGAAAATTTTAACGAGTTCCTAAGTTTCCGCCCCACTAACTGGAGACGCACTTCATACAAAGCGCCAGACTAGCGTAAGACGCTTTGCGCTACGCAGCCGCCATCTAATTCACGCAAGATCTGCCCTTTTAAAGTGTAAATTGAAATTTTGATTGTAAAATCTGATTTCGAAATAAAAAATGTATTGCACGTAGTGAAAGTCACGTGCGGTTAAATAGTGCGATGTTGTGTTTAATCGAATCAATCCGGGCTATTATACGCCGAACAACCCAAGCACTAAATTGCCAGTATTTCTGTCAACACGAAATTTGAATTTAGCACCAAGAGGTATAATAGTCAAACATAAACACCGCGTCTCGTGTATATCAAATTATTATTATTAATGGGATTAAATTAATTTCGTTAAAAGGAGGAGGCCGACTTATTTCTATTATTAAATTTATTCGACCGCCGCATAGTCGAATAGATTAATTTGTCGTTTTATCAATTTAGTGTCGTCTTCGAAAAAGGTCTCCCGATTTACGTCCCATCCTGTGATGTAGGTTTATCTTTTGTTGCGAACGTTCCGACCTAAAACAGCCAGCAAAGTCTCGTTTATTCTGTGCAACGTTTAATCTTCTTATAGGTGGAATAATTTCTTGACGTCTTCTGGCTTTTAAACAGTTGATAGGCTTTACTGTTTAGTATTATTTACTTCCTTGTAGGTAACAAATGGTTCGTGGTTAACATTTAACATACCGTGTACGGTTAAAATAGCGTATAATAACTTCCTTAGCGTAGTTTCGTGCTGTTAATTTTAAGCTGCAAAGAAGGGGAATTTTTGTACCGCAATAATTGGGATCGTGAATTATTGAATTGCGCATTTTGTTATAAAAGCGTCAAATTTTTCGGGAAGGGCACCTTTAAGTTCGTTTTAAGGACAAAAGCCGTTTATGACAATTTCAGTGGAAATTATTGAAATCTTTTGGGACTGTTCGAATTGTTTATGGGTGCTTGGGTTACATTAGTTCAAGGTAGTCCTAGACCCAGGTCATGGTTTAGATTAAGATTACGTGATGCTAAACAAAAGCCAAGCTGTACGAGTTGTAAAAGCTTCACATATCCAGTCGAGGGTAGTTTACCACTGCGAATCGAGGGGCGGGCCCCTGAGTCGAGATTTTTACGGTTGTTCCTACTCTTGACAAGGTCTATATTACTCGTATAATAGTGTTCGTTGAGTGTATCATCGAAGTCGATCGATTTGTGTTTTCAACTTATCCAAGCACCCCCGTAGTTAATGCAGTAATTTTGCTCCCAAAAAATTTTATTGCCGGAATAAAAGTCTGCACATTTTCATTTTTTATAAGTTGCCCTTTAAGCTTCATTTTAATGTGCTCGGAAAAGTTGCGGGAGAATAATTTTAAGTTCCTTTCGAAGGACCGCGCCGACTTCATAAATTTCGTCCTCGATCAAAATTTTAATAGTAGCCTCAGAGAACGCAGGAACACTTTTGAATTTTTTAGTTTCTTATACTGGTGGCTTCAAATATTTACACTTGCAGATTTTTTCGACGGAAAGTTGACTGACGTAGTTGGCGTATTCTTAAGCCCGCGTTCGACGGTACCAAATTAACGAATAATATGTGGCCCTGTAATCATAAGAAGAGCTCTGCGTTTTTAATTAATTTTTTTTCAAATATTAACCTTTAATAAAGAGCACCGTTTGTTTTATAAAAAACTATACGTGCATGAAATGAAAGTAGAGATTTTTAAAACATTTCAACAAATACGCTGCTAAGCGCGCGTCAGCGGTTTTTTTAATTTTATAATAATAATCCGCTAAAAATGAAATTTAAATAGTTATACCTAGATGTGATGTATAGTCGTTATTTATTTGTCTCAATTTATATTCTATTACATCGTTCCTTTGAGGAATTCATATGAATCCGTCGACTATGTCTATTGACAAATCAACCACCGTGAATATACACGCGTAATATGTGCAGGTAGTTGGAGCGAAAAACTACACTAAACGCTAGAGAAGTACAAGCAAATGTGTATATAACTTCAAAATTGCGATATTTAACAAAACCTTATATTACGTATTTGTGTTTTTTAAAGAACTTTGGTCTCTTTCTACTTGCTCGCGTACGCTCGTCTATTATGCCCGTCTGCTCCTGCCTTCGCTTCCGTCTCAATTCATACCTGTCGTCTTTACGCCACAATCCGCGTCGTTTTTCAAAAATTTAAAAATGAGTTTTTGAGGAACAAAATAAGTCAAATGTAATATAAAATGAAACCTAGAGTTAAGAGTCCGATGCTGTACTATTACTCTTATTTAACAAAAAAGGTATTTTTGAACAATTATAATACTCCCCATTATTAAAATTTGTCCAATACTATGTGTAATGTGTAAAATGTGTATATTATATTCCCTTCCATTATAATTTACATTTTAATCAGTTTCATGATGGTGTGTATATTTATAACAAAATATATCTAGGGGGTGTGTAATATGAAAATGGCTTACTTTAATCGAGATTGAAATCACTTTAAATTCAAAATGCTCCTGACGTGTGCACAACTACAAACAACAATATTTTGTTAATTTGTGTATATAATTAGTTACGTAATTTATACATTTGATAACGTTTTGATTGGGCGCATTTTATGAAGTATCGAAAACAATAATGTTGTTCGATAAATGAAACGGCAATATTTTTGTAAGCTTTTGTTATTTTAATGTTTTATCAGCAACATCCAGAAATTTTGTATAAATTTGGTTTATAGTATACAGTAGACTAAAGGGTCAGTCTCGCCAACTCTGATTATGTAATTTAATAACGGTTAATGACAGTAATGATAATGAATTGTCATACAACTCATTGTCATTCATTGATTAACTGCCATTAACCGTTGACGGTTGATGGTGACAATTAATGGCAGTTAATCAATAAGTGACAATGAGTTATCATGCCAATGTTCATTGATTAACTGTCATTAACTGTGATTATTAAATTCTTTAATCAGAATTGATGGAACTGTCTTTTGGACTGTGGACTGTGTAGGTGTGTAGACAATCGCTGTGAGAGAGAGATACTAATTGAATCAAATTACCTTTTCTTAAAGAAATATAATATCAGAATAACTAATTCATTACCAATTCAGATTTAAATGGTTTACACAAAACAGTTCTTGAGGTATTGTCACTCTAAGTTAAAATTTATTTTCGACTCATTTCTTTTGACACTGAATTGAGTATTTCTCGAGTTTTTGTAATATATCACCCTGTATATCATTATATAGTCAGATTTCAAATGAAATTCTGATTCGATTGGTATGCCTTACAAGGGCTTACATCGAACAGTTCTTGAGATCTTGAGATATTCTCACTCTAAGTTAAAATTTATTTTCCACTCATTTCTTTTGATACTGAATTGAGTATTTCTCAAGTTTTTGTAATATATCACCCTGTATATCATTATATAGTCAGATTTCAAATGAAATTCTGATTCGATTGGTATGCCTTACAAGGGCTTACATCGAACGGTTCTTGAGATCTTGAGATATTCTCACTCCTAAGTTAAAATTTATTTTCCACTCATTTCTTTTGATACTGAATTGAGTATTTCTCAAGTTTTCGTAATATATCACCCTGTATATCATTATATAGTCAGATTTCAAATGAAATTCTGATTCGATTGGTATGCCTTACAAGGGCTTACATCGAACAGTTCTTGAGATCTTGAGATATTCTCACTCTAAGTTAAAATTTATTTTCCACTCATTTCTTTTGATACTGAATTGAGTATATCTGAAATTTTTGTAATATATCACCCTGTATATCTTTACATAGTCAGATTTTAAATAAAATTCTGATTCGATTGATATGCTTTACAAGGGTTTACATCGAACAGTTCTTGCGATATGATCACTCTAAATTAAGATTTATTTTCCATTCATTTCTTTTGACACTAAATTTGTTTTTTCCCAAAATTTCGTAATATAACACCCTATATGTATATTTTTATATATTCAGACTCTTAATAAAATTTTTATTCAAGTGGTATCAGTTTATACTGATCCACAATAGAGAGATCTTGTGATAGTGTCTCTTTAAATTGATGTTTTGTTTCCGTTCGTCAGTTGAGGTAAAATTGAATTTGTCTCGATTCTCATTAATGCAAGACTTTACTTTTGTAGGACGTTCTTTTGGCAAATGTTCTTAAGTACTCGTTTAGGGCTAATTTCGTTCGTGTTTGTTTAGAATAAATTTTCAACCGCCCTGTCGAAGCACTTGACTCGATACTCTGATTTGACTAATTAATTAAACTGTTCTCGAGCTTTAATAGCGTTTATCTTTTACGTTGTGTACAGGGTGTTTTCGAGTAAAAAAAGTCTAAAACTATACTCGAAAATGTTTTTGTTAGCCGTCGGTTGGTATATCGTAGTAAGAGAGCAACAGCTGGCAATTGTGTAGGTGTAGTAGACTCGGTAAGGTATATAACGGTAGAGCGCGACCCGGCAAAGTTGCATGTATGTTTAATGTGCCTATATATAGGGCACAGCGCAGGTGAGCGATCAATATTTCCCCACCTGTTTGCAACATCCCTTACGGTTTTTCAGTACAACAATGAGAAAATCGTGTTCTTTGGCTTTCCTTCACCAGAAATCCAACCGCCAGACTTGATAGAGCTCGCTAGTGTGAATTGATTTTAGCTTATCTCTTAATAGAAAGAGTTAGGGGGATCGAACGGGATGTTTTATTATTTTAGTCGCTGCTCGTGTATGATTTATTTAAATGCGCTATCGAAGTAATTATTTATGTTTTAATTTTTTTGCACTAATACTTTGTTTAAGAATAATAAATGCTTTCGTTACGTTTAAACCGTATAAAATGGCGATTAAATGTCAAATTTTTTGAAATTATTGTTTTATCAATCTAATTTACGTCATTTTTTTTGAATCATGGAGGAACGTAATTGAAAAGAAGTGAATTCTTTATTGTGGGCTCGTATATCAACCTCAATTTATTATTTACTATTATTATTGTCAGCAAAGTTTCTCGTGTCACAGAGTCACCTCGTTAGTCTTGTAGCTCGTTTGGGCCGTCGTTATTTTTTCATCGCATAGGTAAAGCTTAAAGCTTTTACTTTTTATTCGAAAAAATATGAGGAATGAAATGGAATATTTTAGCGTTTGATAAAATGATAACTAAAGGATTATACAGAGTGTATTTTAAATGTTTTTTTAAGTTGGCGTTTGTGTCATCTTTTAATGCAAGAATGGGGTACACGTTTAGTTAGTCAAAGTGTGTTCGAGTGAGGATGAAGATTATTTTCTCTTTCGTATAACTCTGAGCGCAGATAGGCTCTTTGGGAGAGCTTTAATGATTAATAAGATCACGAGCTATACCTTCGCGTAGTATTTCCTACCTGTTATCAAAAATGTATGGCACTTTTGAAAGACCTTGCCCATATTTATTTGAGTTGACTGAGGCGAATCTGCTTGTTTAAATTTTATCCCGTATGTTAAGTATCTGCCTGCCTTTCCACAGTCTTCATGCTTGACATTTTTATTTGTCATTTTTGTCAGTTTTTCTGTTAGACCGCGTGACTAGATCTGTGCTCTTTTGTGTGTATTTTAGTTTACCGGTTTCCCCCCCTAATACCAGTCTTTGTCCATTTCATAAGTCGATTTCTGTTTTTGCATTTCCGAAGTTTGTGTCCCAAAGCTCCAGAAAAGAGCGCAGATTGACTTGAATAAGAATACGGCATAATATTTTGTCCTCATTAGATATTATAAAAAATTTCATGCTCCCCTAAATTTAATATACTCCCTTTTCGCCTCTAAAAGCTCACATAGAATTTTTATTCATAAAAAATCTTTTGCTCGAAGCTCAAAGGTAGAAAATTGAATTCGAAAGCAAGGAACTTGTTTTCGAGTTGTTTTGAGTATTAACTTTTAGAATCATAAAGTTTCATTTATTGTTAGCATATTTCTTCATAAATGTTTTTATAAATTCGTTTGTGGGGCCGTGCGAGAATAAAAAAATTCTTTTTGCGAGTTTAACTAAGCTCTTTTCCAATAGAGAAACGGCTTAACTTTTGAATTTAATTTGGCACGACAAATGCGATTTAAAAAAATATTCTTCACGCAAATTGTTTTTGAGGTTGATATAAAATAATTGACATTTCCATCTTACTTTTGTCGTATACAAAAGTATATATTTTGAAATCCTCAAATAAGGGAATCATTGAGTTGGATAACTGAATTTACGAAAGCGACGGATAGAGCTGGGGAAAAATTATAAATAAATTTGAAAAAATGCTTTTAGGTACCTTTATTTGAAAACTACGCCACTGATGAGAATAATATCATATTCGGATTATTAGCCCTTCGTGTTCCGTTTTAGAAGCTTTTAAACTAATTTTCAACAATGGACGCACTAGGTAGTAGTACTACATTATCTACAACTCCAATTATTTGGCTTAAACTACCCTCGGGTGAAAACCTTGTTATTATCAAACGCGAAAAACTCCTAGACTTGTTATTAAAATGTCGAATAACTAAATATTTCTAAATTGATTAATGTATTTAATGCGAAATTGAAACCAGAACTATACGTGTTTGAAGCTTTTATAAACTTCAAGAGGAAACTTAGGTCTTTTTGTATTTCTGAATGGACGGAGTGTCCTTCAGTTCTTACGTTTCGAAAATATTTTAATTAGAATTGAATTTTTGTAAAGCAAACGTGTACTTAAGCGTTATATTACCATCGCTCGAATGTCGCCGAGTATGTGCCTATCTAAAACTGTGACTAGAGAGGGTAGTGTAGATCGTATTATCGTATAAATTTCTGAAATTGATTTTGTAGTGGTTGCTATTAAAAAAATTTATCGTAAAAGCTCTTTTGCAAATACCTAAAAACGAATTTATAGGTTGTTGAACTAATAAATTTGCGATTACATAAATATGTGGAGCATAAATTTTTTTTTAAACGGAGTCAAGTACCATCTAATTCGAATTTATGGCGGATCAAAGCTACAATTGGAATTTTTTGCCAGTTTTGACTATTCCTGAAGTTGCAAGTGTGCAAATACTGAAAAACAATAATATGAGTGCCCAAAATTCGTTAAACTGTCAACCGAAGTGTATGATTACTTTCACGCCGATTTATGTATTCCCGTCGAACCTTAATAATTTGTATAATGTAAATTTGCGCGTGACGAATTGGGAGAATTTTGTAATTCTCAACGTCTTTTTGTTATAAATTGAAGGGCCAATTTATCTAATTGTCGTGGCAAATGAATCGTACGGTTACAATATTTTAGCAAAATCTTCTCGAAATTGTCGCTTATAAAATTTTTAATTAGAATTTATCTGTGAGTAGGGAACTAGTCGGATCCTTGTACGCACGTTATTTGTGTCTGTCAACCCCGAACGATTAGTTTATTTTATTTGCTTTTATTCCTACGGGAATTCAACAAGGAAATCAACTTATTTCTTCGGATTCCTTACGTTTATCGTATCCACAACCTCCGGTTATTTAGACATTATGTTCTGTTACAAGATTTTCTCAGTTTACAACCCTTAATTTTTGTAAAATGAAGGTGAATGTATTCAATTATGACTAGGGACTAAATATTTTCTATGCAAAGGTAAAATTATAAAGGAACTAATCTGATTTGCCTTTTACGTTTAGACTTTCCTGAAAGCCGCAATATGCGCCTTCAAAACTCAAGAGCTCTTTTTACCAAAATTGATAATTTTACGTCCATCTGCGCGCCCAAGAATGTCACAGATTAACCCAACTATAGAAGGGTCGTTTAGCGCTGCCCTCGAGTTTTTAAGTTCAAATTAAAATTTCATTAAAAGTTTCCGGACACTTTATTGAGAGCTAAATCAACTTTTAAGAAACGTTTTTATATGAATGTCGAGAAGGATAATGGATGTAGTTTTGTGAGAAATTTGTCCACGGAAAAGTTTGTTGTTTTTTTTCTTCTTAAATTCTAATTTGAGCGATGTTTAAGAGCTTTTTTGGATTAAGTTTTCAGTTTCTTGAAGTTTCACTAATTATGATTGGGAGCCGGAGCAACGCGCACTTTTCAAAAACTTGTGGATTAGTTCACCAATTGGAAATTCTAATTGTGGAATTACAATTTATGGTTTATGGTTATTACTGATTTAAGCTCCGACTAATCATTTTTTACTAACTAAACTTTTATTATTTGGCGTAATTGCCATTGTTTTCGCGCACTTACGCGAGTGCCTAGCACGTATCGACGACTTTTATTATTATTTTTTCCTCATACCTTTTTCGTTTTACGTTTTACGTACTGAAAAGCTTGACATTTTCAGATTTTAAATGCTGCGTTTAACCCTTAAACCCCTAATGACTGTTTGATAAGTAGAGAATTTTATCGATTTTGGTGTTATTACCCAGAGTATTAAAGAGGCCAGTGCTCATATTCGAATTTCTTTTTAAATATCGGCACACGTTTCTCCTTTTCTCTCTCATCTTTTTTTCATTTTTAAGTGAGATGAGATATCAGATAAAATGAATGCGGGTAAATAATAAAAGGTAATCAGAAAAATACACGAGTTTTTGCTCGCAGATACGAGCGTGCATAATCCAGTGTTTGTGATTTTCGCTCCGTTTACTTTACTCCCGCCGTATAGGATAAATTACATTCTGTTGTGCATTGTTAATAATAGTTAACTAGTTACGTTACAGGTAATTTACTGTTCATTTTTGTGTGGTTTTTCTATTTTTTAATACAACCGCATACACACAACACACACACAAGCGGTTTTTGCGTGAGTTATTGCGTTAAAAAGAAATTAAGCTTCGGGTTTTCCTACCTTTATAAGGAAAGTTATTTTTTTATGTTTCTTTACGCTTTTTCTTACTTCTTTGTATTTCTTTTAATGAAGATCTTATAAAGCTTGTTTGTCGATTCTTTAAAGGTCACAGTGGCGAGAGGTAGAAATATAGATTTCGCCCGTCGTCGCGTACTTTATAATTCGAGTTTGACGATTGAAAAGTCGATGGATGATTAGCGACCGACGAGTATTCTTGAATAAACGAAGAGGCTTTCCAACAAAATCACTAGGGATGGTCATACAAACTCACTTCACGGCGATTCAACTGTAATATACGAGCTAGTCACTCTTCTGACCCTCACCGATCGTAATGAAAATTTTTGGACGCTATCCGTTATGGTAATTCTCAAAATTAGTTCTTTGATTCCCATCGCAAACTTTTAATTTCAAAGAAGCTCGGCCGAAAATAGGCTCGCGAATGTGAAAGAAGTCTATATTAGGGGTATACTTTTCAACCCTATATTAGCTACTTTCATTACCATTACCAAAGACTTACCACCCTTCTAAGCTTTTTTACAACGGACTAAATGTTGTCGTTTTCACCATTCATCAAGGTTTTTTTAACAGAGCATTTTTAATAGGCGCGAGTGCTGTTTTGTCTCCGATTTTCAAAAAAGTTTCAACACTTCCTGTAAGCTACGGCCCTATGATCTAATTAAAAAAAACTTTACGGGTGTAAGGTTTGTAAGAAACAAACCGATTCAAATGTAAAAACGCAACCCACAATACACGCGTGTATCGTAGACGAGCTCGTTTTGCCACCTTGTTACAAATGAAGCGCCTACTTCAAGTATACCTATGTACGCGTTTGGCTTCAAGTTTTATTTAGTAATCGACTAAGCTCAGGTTACAGGAAACTATTAATCGGTGATTAAAACTACAATCACCCAAACGGCGTTTTCGCGATAGTACATTAAAATCATTCTTAGTTATAAGCGAAAAACGTGAAAACCACGCACTTTTTGAGAAAAGTGCTTTCATACACAAATAAACTACAGTAAATTTACTACAAATTATATTCCTAGAATATTTTCTCGGGGGAACGGTTTAGGCGCTAGAGCGCGTTAAAGTTGGACAAAAATTTCAAAATTTAACAAAATTGCTTTTTTAATTTATTGCTTATTACTCGAAAATTCACACTTTTTGAGAAGAGTGCTTTTATACACAAATAAACTACAGCAAATTTACTATAAATTATATCTCTTAGTTTTTTTCTCCGAGTGAACGGTTTAGGCGCTAGAGCGCGTTAAAGTTGGACAAAAATTCCAAAATTAACCAAAAGAACTGTTTTTTAAATTTATTGTTTATAACTCGAAAACTACACACTTTTAAACAAATGTGTTCCTAAACAAACATAAAGTATATTAAATTTCCCACAAATTATGTACTTATTCCAGGTTTTAAGGCCAGACAAACGGTTTACGCACTAAAAGTGCGTGGAACGAACGAACGAGAACGCAACCTCAAGTGTCGGTTATAATAAATTTATTATAAGAGTGGCGAGTAACTTGCGACTTTCTGTCCTCTCCTTTTTTTTCAATTATCGGTACTAATTACTACAAGTACTTTTAATTAGCACTTTGCAGCTTTTTACTTCGTGTTCTCTACGATTGTCTCGCCTTTTTCGTCTATTTTGGCCGTCTTTGATGCTCTATTTCGCTTCCGTGCGCACCTTCTCTATTTTTACTTACTTATAATCGTACACCGAACTGAAGTCCAATTATTCGAGACATTTGCTTCTCTTCTGATGAAAGCGTATAAATTTTAAACAAACGACTAGCTTTTCTCACCCTTCGAAGCAATTACCCAACTTTCAGGTGTCTAAGTGCATTCCGAATGGAAGTTGACCTAATTTGCATAGATATTGTATAGATTTGTAAATTTCATATTGGACCAAAATGGCTTCAATTCGCCAATTTGAAATAGCGAATAAGCTAATATTGGATTTAGTTGCATTCGGTCGCATTTCTAGTGAAACTCGTTCGATTTCATAAAATAACAATCTGATAAACTCTAGAAATATTGTTGCTATACCTACTGTTTGTTTTTATTCGACTGTTTTATACGAAACTTAATAAACGATAGTGGACGTTAGGGCCGTGAAAAATTTAATTTGTTTGCAAAGGTTAATTCACCCATTTCCTTTTGCTCGACCGAAAGTATTTATGGAAGGTGTGCCAAAAACACCCGATATTATTTATTTTTCGTCTTTGAAAACGATATTTAACTAATGGGTTACTTTTTTGTATCTCGGAAAAGTGCGCTAAACAAAAATTTTTGTTAATTAACTTCCCACAAGGTGTGTGGGTGGTAATTAATTGCTACTTTTTGCGATAATTTTTTCCGAACCGTTTGGAAGTAAAAATTGCGTAATTTCATATATCCCAAAAGGTTTTTTCGTTTGTATCCGCGAAAATAAATATTTCTTTTTCATTTTTTTCAATTACAGAAACCAAATTACTCTTTTTTTAATAAATACTTACTTCTCTCGTGATAAATTTTTTTGTGGAATATAAATTTATAGCAATTACTCAAGCGAGCCAAATCTAAATATTATGTAGGTATACTTTGAGTTTGTAAAAAAATGAAAATGTTTTTAATTGAAAACATTAGTTTTTCCGCAAAGTTTGTGCGAGAGGAAACGACCGCTTTTTGATTTCTGCGAAGCTTGAAGTTTATATACGCGAGAAAAGGAAAAATAACTTTACATGTTTACTTTTGAAGTGAAAAGCTTTTTAAAAATCAAAGGAGAAATTCGACGATGTGCTCTCTCTCGTTTATTAATCATTTATTTATGTTATTTTCACTTTCGTTTTTCGCGTTTTTTCTACCGGCGGTAAAGGAAGTCTATATTGCCGTATACAGTGTGTCCGAAAAGTATGAAATAATCTTACTTACAGTAACATCACCTTCGATAAGCAATTAAAATAATTTGAGAGTTCGTTATTGCGTTTTTTTCGAAAAGTTACCTAAGTAAGGGCACTCAAGTTTGGTATCGTTAGGGAGAGAAAAAAAATCTATCAAATGAGTATAATGTAGGCGTACCTCGTTATTAAAAAAATTAAAGTATTATTCGTTGCGTCTTTGTTATTCGGAAAAATAAAATTTTAATTTTGTTTTATGGTGGAAAACTAAGTACCAAACAAGTTCTACTTGACACATTTTTCCTTAAATTGGATATTTACTGAAATATGTAACATAAACCTTGCTGAACTTCTAGGACACACTGTATATTACGATAGAGCTATTTCATATAAGGTGTGTGTTTTTCTGCCTGTTTATATTAATGCCTATGCGTTACTTCGTCTGTTTTGTTAAATTTTTTTATTATAAATTTGTAAATTAATTAACTCGAAACAATTGAAATTTGGAGCTCGATAGAAAAGAAAGTCTACTTCGTTAGGAAAATTAATTATTGTAAGTAATTGAAATCGTCATTATTGCTCGTAATTAATTTATTTCTTTATTGTTCGCGTTGATTACTGTAATAACTATTGTTTTAGATCGATGTGTCTCAATTTGATTAATGTTATAAGATTAAAACTCATAGTAGAAAATTCCTAACTTAATGGCGTTCCATGGAATTCTTTTTTGAATTTTTATTTTACCTCTCTCCTTGCGAGAAGGCTATTTTGTTCCGCTCGTGGCATTTTTCTTCTTGTAATATTTCTTCAAGATCCCATTTATAAGAGTTAGGGCTTTCTTTGACATTAGTAGTGGGAATTTCGTAAATATGGGGTTTCAGACTGACAGTGACGTAATGGTTTCGATGTACAGGTCTCTGGTGGTACTATCGCTTGTTTCATTGCTCGACAGTGACGGCGCCAAGGGGGGGGGGGCACCCTTTAAGTTGCAGTGCCCACCCAAGTGCCCACCCAAATATTGCACCAGCTACCAGTTACCAGTTTTGAAAGGTTTAAAAAATGCGAAATAATTTACATTTCAAGTACTTTTCTGCATCTTGTCCCCATTCCCGAAAAAAAAGCTTAAGAAGAATATTAAAATCAAAATCAAACTGTGTGTAAAATAATTAAGTATTTGAATTGCGTTTTATTAGACCTGGATTTGGCCTAGGGCCTTAGGTAAAAGGATCCCGTAATTATTTTATAATTTGTTTCTTATTTAAAGTATAGTATAGTAATTGAATTCTTAATTTTCATCCCTTGTTTTTGTGAAACATCTTCTTTGAAGACAATATCATTGGCTATTAAAATTTCGGAACTTCGTTTTTAAGCCGTTTGGCCTTGAATAATAAAAAATTTTCGCCTGCGGCGCTATTTCGTTTTATTTTTAACGCAAGAAATGCAAAATTGTCCAATTATACCTGCAACCCCCCATTTAACTAAAAATGTATGTGCCCATCATGAAAATATTATGCCCACCCATTTAAAAAACCCTGGCGCCGTCACTGTTGCTCGAGAGCTTTTGACAGCATGCAGCAACAGTCGCCGAATAATATCAACTATCACCCATACGTGCCCTTTTTTGTTTCCTCCTCAGGTTTTTTAACAAGAGCTTTTTTTACTAAATCAGTTGAGCTTTTCTCCACTTCACCGATTCCGCGGATTTAGCAAAACTCAAGGATTTGTTCTACATGTAGGATTTAGGGCCCTTTCGCGCACCTTCTATTATTATTTGTGATTATTGATTATTTTTCAAAATTTTAGGCGCCCTACATACCAGTTGTATTTCGAGTCCGTATCATTAGGGGCTGCTATTTTTATTGTTCGTTATTTTGTTTACGTATGAGAGTAAATTAAAACGAGTGTTACAAATTGTTCTCAATTGAAGCTGTTTAAATTTATATTTCAAGTTGAGTATTAGAGGGATTGAAGAGCGATTCCATTAAGAGAATTGCATTGTGCACTCAACCGAATATAAGTGAATTAATAAATCGTTACGTATAACGTCGGCACAATATAACAATCCGATCTGTTTCTTATTGGGTTGCACTTTGAAAAAAGAACTCTGTGCCACTTTCGACCGAAAATAATTAACAAAGAAACCTATAAAATCGCTGGAAACTTCAGAAATGTAAATTTGAAGATGATTTCTCAGAGGACTTTAAAAAATGTGTAGGAATCCACGTAAATGTGGTGAATTGTCTTGATCTAACGCAGCTTTTGTGTTTGAATAATTCACTAGGAAATGTGATTTTTTTGGATTAAAATAAACGCGAAATGTAAATGGAAAAAAAGAAAAAATTGGCGAGATTTCCTCGTCCGTAAGAGTGAAAATGCTGGAAAAACTTTTTGAAACGTTAAACGTGTTTTAAAATAAAAACACTTTAATGCCACTTTTATCTCGCAAAATTGAAGCATTGCGAAAATTTTAAAATCTCTTAAGGGATTTTGTACTTCTCGTGTTACAAGCCAAACTCGGTATTTGCTTTCATTTTTTCGGCAGTTTCAATTTTCTCAACTCGAGAGAGACTCGCAACTTCGTTTCTCTTCCAATCGAGACGCTTTACCTTTATGCGCTTCTAGTAGTTTTAAAATGCAGTGCAACTCCTAACTGACGTGTTTTAATCGAAGCTAATTATTATTATGTTTAAGCCACCCTCGAGTGTTAGCAGTTCATTTCCATGCCGTAAATCCGACTGTTTTGTTTCAATAACAATTAAAGTGCAAATGTAAAAGCAATAACAAATAAATTTTAGTCCGACCGTAATCTGTCGAGCATATGCTGCTGCCACTGCTACTGCAGGAGCCAAACAGCTTCATCGTAAAATTTATGATGTACAACTCGAGTTCTGTTCTTTCTAATATCGCGGAAGAAAATGCATTTAGGTTAAGAAATTATTGCCGGTATTAATCTGCATATTAATTATTTACGAGTGCTGATCTTGAGAGCTAAAATAAGGGAGATTAATTAACACGTGCCTCTTAGTTGGGTATTTCGAACTTGTATTATAATAAACATCTTCTCAACTTACTTAAATTAATCGTGAGACGAGTTTCACGAATGCCCTTGTAAAATCTAATAACTTGGCTACCTGTAGACTAGGTATCGGTTGTTCTCATCAAATTTTGTTTAATTGAGTGGTTGGGCTTTTGCTGCTAGCGTCATTAGTATAAAAAGTTTCTGGGCTAATGGGCCGTGGTTGGCATTTCGTCGAATACTGTAGTAAATAGACGTCTTCAGAGGATTATTTCCTGTGCAGTAGTGGTCGATAGCTTGGTAGTACTTTTCCTACGGCTTATGGAGTCTCTCAGCTTGACAAAAGTCGCTGACGATACGAGTCTACTTGGCTCGCCGAAGGCGAACGCTTACCAATAGTTGATCCTCTTAAAACGACTATGTTTTAGTCGAGTGCCAACTTGGGTCTCTTCAGGAATCTTGTATAGTTGACGTTGTATCTTCACAATCTTCGGATAGTGAAGATTGTCGTGGCCTAACGTGACTCCGTGTAACTTCGTGAACTGATTATGATCATCTAGAGGCTCTGTTGGATGTTTCGGTTCACTGCGTGGACGACAGTCCTCGGAATCTTGTTTTGGAAAACCAGCATCTTCTTGATGTGAGAAGGAACAGCATAGGTCGTCATGGGTGGACGACGGTCTTGTGTAGGAGCAGCATATTCCAGAAATCTAAGAGCGGATAGAGGGATGCGTAAGCTGCTCGTGCTCTAGCGATGACTTTGTCGATATGGGGATTTTATGTGAGGCTTTTGTCGATTAGTGAATCCCTAATATCGTATTGATGTCAAAGCGGTCCTAAGGCGAGTGTCTTGAGAATTTTGAAGGCTGTTCGTTGAGGATCCGATGGCACTCACAAATATGTCCTGTTTGTGCAGTTTAGGTAATCCGCAGAGGCAGTAGAGAGGTAGTGCTTCGGCCTCTAGCATTTCTCTCCGATTGGCTCAATGGAAGAATTCCCGATAAGCTAGTTGGTTTTTCGTAGGATTTGGTCTGTATTAGGATCCCGTATTAGCTATTTGTAGATGTTTGATCCCAGCAGTTAGCATATTTTACGTTTGTAGTGGACCTTATTCATTATGACATTATCACTATCGATGCAATTACGACCATGTCTTGTCTCACCGGTCCGATTGGAATACGAGCTGTTAATTAATCGATCTAAAGTGATTTATGGGACTTTCAGTGTCGGAAACTTCTAAAATTTAACGATAACAGGCCACATATCGGAACTTAGCAGCTCGCCAGTTTTGAAAGGTATTTTTGATTACTTAATTGAAAAAAAGAAGAGTCGCATTTTAGCAACTTAAAACTTTTTTATTTTTCCGTAAAGTTATAATTAACATTTTTCTTTAAAACCTAAAGGTAGTTGTGTGGACTTTGTGTTCAAAATCGATTGGTTTAATGCTTTAAGGGGTTTGTTGATTTAATTAATATTAATTCTACGTCAGGAACTTATGCTAGTCGAATAACTTCTATAGCGTAGTAATAACAATTTATAACAAGAGTAAATTTCCGAGCTGTGGTCAAGAGGCATATAATTCCGAACAGGTGCTCACTTAAAAGTATCAAAATTCGATCGGTCAATTCAATAATAATCGTGGCCGCTTTACAAAAGGTCACCAACTAGCCTTCCATTGTAGTGTTCATCTGGCAGTTTCTTTATTATTGCTCTGTCTGTTTGCACGTGTGTTTGCTTGTTTTTCTATTGACCAGTGAGCGCCGCCGCCTGTTTAATCCGAAAATATGTTTTTACTGTAACGTTACTGTTTAAGATCGATCGTGGCAGTGTTGCCCGAACGAATAGCAACAGAAATTAGGAAGTGTAATCGTTTTCTTTGGACATGTACCAAGTAAACCATTTACGAGCTCGCGAGCTATCGAATGGTTCCAAGACTTATTAACGAGTTGGGCATCGAATTTTGTGTCGATATCTAAAACGGCTATAGTTTCGGACCGATGGTCGCCGAACTTTTCTATTAGGACATCAGTCTAGACTTTCCGAGCCCAGTATTGCTAAGAATGGGCACGAAAAGCAAGCCGATAATTTGAGACACAAATCTTTTATCGAAATTTTCGCTATGAAAATATTCTAAAGTTTTCATTAACTCGGCGGAACGGTAATAAGGGAGGCAGCAGCGAGATACCTTCAGCATATAAAGTAGTTCCTGTAAATTTAATTTTATTACGTCGAGGCCTACTACGTACTAGAGATGCTCGATAATATACTTTTTTTTATAAAATGGGAATAAATGTGTCATCTTTTTTTTTATAAAAAAAGAATAACGTCGTTTTGGTTCATTTGATTTCTATATTGCAAGTTTCGTATAGGCGTGTGTCAAAACTTTCCTGATTTAAATCGAAATTTAGTTAGAGAGACGGAGCAACAAGTTTTATTGGATATACTGCTGCTTATTTTACGACATTAAAAAACATTTTTTTTAAGAATGGAATTTTGTAAGTTTTTCTCGATTGGTACATCTAAAACCTACTTTAGATTTTGCCCAAATTGAAATAAAAGAAAAGCGTCTTTTAGTGGATGAAAAGATTTTATGCAGGTTGGCGCTGTGCATAAATTTTCTCCTAGGGCGAGCATTGAGCTGCATTTGAGTGCATTCGAGTAATGTAGAAATTAAAAGCTTCTTTCATGTTTTACTCGTGTTAGTTTACGCTCGGGGCGAAACTTTGAAGATTTTGCACCGCTCGATTAGTTAGTTATACCGTACCTACATCATTTGGATTTTAGTAACGTCTATTGAGAGAGTCTCAGTTTCTTGTGACGATGTTACCGGCTATGTCCCGAAGGCATTCGAAGTTATCGAGAATCATTAGAATTAAATATCACTTAGGTTGACTCTGTCGACTTTAATGTCTCTACTCTTCCTTTAAAAGGCTTCTTTGAAAGTTCCACATACTCCACAGTTCTAAATCATGAAAAAAGTTTGAGTGGAAGTTTATCTGAAACTTCAATCTTTTTGACTTATAAATTTAGAAACCCAATCTCTTACGAAGGAAAAGAATGCTAATGTTAGCATTGACTGGTCACTTCAGTAAAGAAGAGAATAACAATAATAGTAACTATGCACAATCATTTCTTTCGTCGGCATAAGAGCGTACTTGTGATGTGTAGCTTAACAACGTGTAAATTGGATTGGGCGGCGCTCTATGCCCTGCCAAAGGGCCTCCGGGCTCCCGGTCTATTAATTGTGCCAGTAGGCCAGTAGTGCAGTGGTGTTCGTGATCTTGCCCCGACTAGGAGTTTCATTTGTTGAAAAAAATCGTCTAGTCTACTATACACACGTGTATGGTGGGTTGCGAACGTGTAATTTTGAAATTTACGGTCCTTTCGCAAATTTGTTTTTTCAAATTTACCTATGGAGTCGTGGCGTTTGGGGTGTTTTTTGAATATCACATCAGCCTTTTAAACAGCCTGAAACGATTACTTTGACGTTAATAACGACCCACAAATTTCTAAAACATCTAGTATGGTGTACGGTATTATTGGATCGATTTATTTATCGAATGTGTATTAGTTTTCCTCATTAACAAATCCAGATAGTTTATTTTCAGTAGCTGATTGTAGCTCTTGCTCTTATTTGCTCAGATTTTGATAAAGTACTGTTTTCGGTTAAATTCTCTCGCTTTCTTGAAATTTTTATGAATTTATCCAACAATATGTGTGTTCACACATCCTCGCGTCCAAATAATTGGCCCGAAAGTTTTCCGAGTTTGCTTGTGACGCTTAAAATAGAAAATTATAGTTTTTCTTTTTGGCTCGTGCGGAGTTGTAATAATAGAGCAATTAGGGGATGCTGAGAAACCCGCCTCATTGTCGTTAACGTGTCGAGTGGTATAAATTAGACTAAACTAATTACAAGGAGTTAAATCTTGCTTCATTACGCATATTGTCTATTACTTATTTACCAACAAATACCACATTTTCAATTGTGTTCTACCCCGTTTGCAGTTTGCAGAAGTAGAATGGGAAGTGACTCCCACATTATCGAACCATTCGATATTAACTAACACGTCTATCACCTACACGAGAACCGACCACGTCATCGATTAGACCGTTCAATTTCGAACGGGGCCCCTCTTTGAAAAACTACCAAGTTTTCCCTTGTCGTTTACGAATAAGTAGTGTCGGGGGTGTCTGTAAGTGCAGTAAGTTTCGGTAACTTTGTTTCTGTGCAAAGTAAGGAGTGAAAGCACGTATTAGCAATGCAAATAACACTAAATACGCTGCAGTGCGTCTTATCTTCACTTCAACAGGCGCGTTGTTTGTACGAGGTGAAAATTGTTTTCTCTGCTTTTATAAAAACAAATTTCAACGTAAAAAACACAAAAATTATGTTGTTGAAAAGCTTGTAACGCGGAACAATGATTGGCCTCCCAGAAGTACATACTAAAGTATGATGAAAAAATTCTTTTTTTTTTAATTTTCATAAACGGATGATTTATATTTTTGCGTAAAATGGTAAAATGTTTCCTGATAGCGCGAGTGCATTGGAAGAGCTAATAGTTTTAAATATTCCCGTCGACTCTTTTATATGTGGAGCACAACCCTAATGATATAATTTATAACGGTTAATAAAAACTATTGGGCTATGAGGTTATACAAAGCTATCTAAATTTACGAATCTATTTTTGATTTAACATAGCAATCCATCACGTTAAACTGTCTTCCCTAGACAATGCCGAACTCATATATCATCTCTTAGAGAGAGGAGGTAGGTTATATGTGCTATTCTCCAGACCTTGCGCTCATCCACGAAATGCTATCTAACGAATGTACGCATTTCAAATGCGACCCAAGGGTATGATTTGATTAAAACCGAAAATTGAAATGCAATATTTTTTATGCCTCTCTTACATGTACTTTATTAACCGCGGTTTACCTTTTTTTAAACAAAAACACGACCAAATAAAAATAAACGCCCGTGGAAAATCATTACTACAAATTGGGTTACAACGTTTTCGAATTAAAATGGAAACTTGTTGAATTTTTAACCCAAATTTACTGGAAAACTCTTTTGCGGCCCATTAGGCCATGCATTTTTTTGTTTGAAACTTTTAGTTCGGAGATCACAGGTTGATGTTATATCGTACGAGGGACGATTTAAAAGTGGAACTTTTTAGTCTTGAGCTCTTTCCAAAACTTAGCACTTTTAGAGAAAAGTGTCCTTATACAAAAAATTAATTAATGCGTCAAATATACTTCAAATTATATCTCTTAAATTTTGTTCTTCAAACTAACGCTTTAGGCGCTAGAGCAAGTTAAAGTTTGCTAAAAATTCCGAAATCTTCCAAAAACTGTTTTTTACTTTCTCGCTTATAACTGGAAAATTACGCACTTTTTGAAAAAAGTTCTTGTATAAAAAATAAACTACATTAAATTCACTACAAATTATGTTTCTTAAATTATTTTTTTCAAACCAAGGGTTTAGGCGCTAGAGCGCGTTAAAGTTTGCCAAATATTCGAAATCGGTCAAAAAACTGGTCGTTTCAGCTTATGGTATTTTAATGGCCAGTACGACCATTCCGCTCTTATTGGAGCGTTTGAAATTTGAAAACTTCCCCATTTCAAGTACTGTAAAATAGCGAAAAGAATAACTTAGCCACCCTGTACATATCTCGACAGAGAATGGTAGAAGAACTTTAGCACTGTTCTGGAAAACAAAACCACTCTCGTGAAACGACCCACGATAATTTTCTCATTGTTATCTTTAAGCGCCAATGAGTAGTTATACGAAGAGCAAAGTTAAATTACAATTATTCCGATACTATTAATTTCGGTTTTATTTGTTCATAATATTATTTATACACTTAAGACGAATTTCGGCGACTTTGGTTAGTAAAACTTGTTAGGGAGAGAGTCGAGAAGTTATTAATAATTAAATTTTCTTAGGGTTGGTGATGCTAATGCAAACAAATTGTCTAATATAACACAAAATAAACACACCGGTGCGCCGTTTAAATAAATATTAACTCCAATTAAAGTTTTGACAAGGTGCACAAAATTTAGGGTATTGTTATTGTAATAGGTAAGAACAATTTACACAAAAGATCAGAGTTAAATTTCGCCGAGATTTGCGCTAATTCCTCGACTTTATTTTTCTTTTCGGACATTCGTAATTCTATACTGCGCGAATTTTATGTTGGAGCTTTTAGCCAATTACTTGCTTTAGTATCAAATTGTGACAGTTTTAGGTCTATCCGAGTAATTATCTGATCGTGCAAAATACATTTTAACCGAGACTTAATCAAAAGCCGTTTACTTTTCGTTTAAAGACCCATCGGTTGTTGAAATCTTCGCGACTGATTTTAATTTTAAATAAAACTTTTAGTTTATCGAAAAAAGTTTTGGTCGCTACGATTTTCAAAATTGAGAAATACTACCTAAGAACTACTACCCTAAAAGTTTAATTAAAAAAGTAAAATTTGAGGATTGACTCTAAATTTCGGAAGAAACGTTCTTCAGGTGAATGAAACGAAACGTTATTAAATCCCTATGCACACCTTTGGTGGCTTACACCCGGTAAAATTGAAATTATTTCAATACTAACTTAATTACGCAATTGAAATTATTACAACAGTTTAAAAAAAATTTGGCTAAAAGGCAGATTGATTAGTAAAGACTAATGCGATATCCGTACAACTTTTTGTTACCCCACACAAATGTGATTTAATAATCAGTATCCGCCCAACCTTTTCATTGATGCTGCCAATTATGTTTTTATTGTTACATATTGCGATAATTTAATTCGCAAACCATTTCGATAATAATCGGATCAGAAGCTCTCCCGGATTGCTAAAATCTAAAGTTTTACGGGGTGTTCTATTATTGAAAGTAAGAAAGCTAATCTCATGTAAGACTAAAACCTGAAGTAGAACTCAAAAGTTTTCGGTATCACTAGACGGATAATTTTACGGTATTTTTAAAAATCATAAAATATATAGGGTGTTTCCAAACAATCTTTTTATTCAGGTAAGAAAACCGGAAGTTTTTTATTATATGGGTCAGAATTTTTTAAAATGTCCCTAAAATAATCTCCGTATTTGGAGCAGCCTGTATCTATTTCGTATTACATTTTCAAAGTAGAGGAAGTCAACGGGAAAGTAAAAGTCGCTTTTAATACGTACAACGTACATATCGTATTAGTAGAGAATAAATATCGTGTTCCTAAATACATTAAACAAACACAAAATGTTTTAGTCAGCTGTCATGTTATAGAAATTCGAGTTTGTGTTTTATGTTGAGAAGTATTAATTTCAAAGTGGCCTTATTTCGTAAACGTTATAAAGTTTAATAAAAGCATCGAGAGTCATAATTAAATTGTTAATTGATTATTTCCCATTTAATATTCCTTAAGTCTGGGCTATCGATTCTATATTATAAAGGTAGTCGTAAATCCTAAAATATATACGAGGAACGTTCTATTAAGGTCAGATCCGGCCGAGAAAATTATCCCAATCATTTTTTCCACCCCTGGTTGTACTACAACTTATATTCTCCTAGTACCCATCCCACTGTAAATACTGTAAATAGCTATTACATTAGGATTAAGTTCTAACTAGAGCCTGCGTGTGGGTGGGTGTTTGACTGTTTAAGTCAGACGAATATAACGTCTCGTGTTTAAACTTCAAGTTGTCTTAAGGAAAATCAAATATGAAGCGTAATATTATAAACTTCCGACCTTTCTTCAACAACCAACAACCAACACCTCTCGCCTTGTTAAAATTTGTCTCAAAACTCTCAACTAGTTAAAAGTTTTTGACTTAAAACAAACTAACTATACGCTCGTAAATAAATTTAAGGTTAGACGAGTATTTTAAAAGTTTAAAATCAGAAGCTATTTTAAAAGTGTAAATATTTGTTTTTAAATGTGGCGTCGAAGGAAACTCAAAACCGAACTTTTTAGTCAAACTTTCTTTTCTCGAATTTTCACGTTGGTGGTGGTGTATAAATCAAAACTTTGCTTTTATGCCTTTTTAGAAAGACGTAATTTTAACATTTATACAAAAGTTAGCGCTTTTATTTTCTCTCGTTGCTAATTATTTACGCAAAATTGAAGATATTAAATATACAGTCCACAGTCACCTCAATTTTTGAAAACGCCTTACGTTAGGCAACCAACACGACAAGTAATTATACTAACTTACTAACCTCGTAAAGACCGTCCTTCAAGGTAGGTGTAGGTATCATAATTTGTTGAAAAATCGCATTTTTTAAACGAATTTCTTTTCTACGTTAAAGCAATGAATTACTTTACCTACTCCGCGCTTTTAATTGGTAAAACCTCTACAGAGCTTGTGAAAGAAACCTCTCATTATAATTTTTTTCAAATACGGCCAAGTTTGCTTTAGAAAAAAATTTTAAACTAATAATACAATGTATACCAGTCGGCACGTATATTATACTGATAATTTTTTTACACAGCCAACTTGTATTACACTTCAACCCAATTCGAGTAGCCCCAACTTTTCGTTATCTTCATCAATTTAAAAAAATAAGAAATGAACGTATCGTGATTTTTGAGTTGTAAATATTTAAAGCGAGGAAAAGCAACTAACAAAATGAAGCTTAGAAAGCTTTGACTGAATCGTGTGTATACAAAGAATACAAAAGAGCTTTGACAGAACGTGTGGAAAACTTTGGACACGACCGATGATTTTTAACTTCAAAAGCTTTTTTTTTTTAAACATAAAAAGAAACGAATAATTGGTCCTAGAATTTCAAGTGTTGGTGTAATTAAAGCTTTTTAACGTTTTTCGAATATTATATAGAAATAATTTATTTCTAATTCAAAAAGTATTACGACACACCATAAGATTTTTGATGTCGTCGTTATGTTTTTATTTTTATGAGGATGTTTGTGCCGTTCGTAAGTGTTTTATTTCGAAGTGATGTGGCTTCTTTGTATTAAAAAGCATCTTTAGGCTCTTCTACTGGCGAGAAGACGTTTAAAAGCCTCACTGGATGTCTTATAGAAGCATATTTTAAGAGGCCGTAGAATTAGCTTCAATGGGTTCAAAAAAGTTCTGTTCAATAAAAATAGGTTTTTACAAATTTTTCAGTTTTTAGCTTATAACTTTAAAGCTACGCCCTTTTAGTGAAAAGTGTTTCTACATAAAAATAAAGTATATTAAACTGTCTACAAAATATGTTTGTAATGATTTTTACGTAAGACGAACGGTTTAGAGTCTAGAGTGCGTTAAAGCTTGCCAAAAATTCCAAAGTCGGTCAAGAAACTTTTTTTATAGTTTTCCGCTTATAACTCGAAATCTGCACCCTTTTTGAGTGAAGCGTTTCTACACAAAAATAAAGTACATTAAATCCTCAACAAATTATATTTGTAAGGATTTTTACAATAGACAAACGGTTTAGGTTCTAGAGTGCGTTAAAGGTTGCCAAAAATTCCGAAATTGGTCAAGAAACTTTTTCGCTTATAACTCCAAATCTGCGCACTTTTTGAGAGAAGTCTTTCTAAACAAAAATAAAGGAAATTAAATTCTCAACAGATTATATTTGTGAGGATTTTTTACATCAAACGAACGGTTTAGGGTTTAGAGCGCGTTAAAGTTTGCCAAAAATTTGAAAATCGGTCAAGAAACTTGTTTTTAGTTTCTCGCTTATAACTCGAAATCTGCACACTTTTTAAGAAAAGTGTTCTTAAACAAAAATGAAGTATTACTTACATTAAATTTTTTTCAAATTAGGTTTGAAAGGATTTTTACACTAGACGAACGGTGTAGTCGCTAGAGCGCGTTGAGGTGGATTGTAACGTATTAGACGTAGAGGCAAAGCGCCACTACTTCAACGCTCTCTAAGCTACCAAATCGTTCGTATGAAGAAAAATCCTAAAAAACTAAAACTTAATTACAAACATTACAAACATCAACTTTTCTCGAGAGAAACGCTGGCACTAAGGAGTGGCAGATGGTTGATTTTATTCCTCGTTAGCAATGTGCTTGGATAAAATGCAACTGTAGTAAAGAATCGCCACGGAAATTTCTTTAATATTAATCATTTTAATCTTTAATTATTTATTTTTAATTTATTCTTATTGAGAACTCGACGTTTTATTCTTATTTGGTCTCTTTAAATATAAAACAAAAGACAAACTCGAATTTGAGCGAGATGAAAAGAAACGAAACAATTGAACTCCACTCGAAATGAATTAAAAAGAAAATTAATGCGAAGATAAAAATAACGCCCAAAAATTGTAACTTTCAACTTTTACAAGTTTTGCATTTCACCCTTTGAAATTTAAAAGGCACTTCGTTAAACGATCGAACAACTTGTACTCGGAACACGAATTTATATGTATTGGAAGCTTCGATAGATGATAAGAATGTGTTTGTATTATCAAAAAATTGATTTTAAGGATACATAGTGATGCAAAAATATTTACATAAGAAATAGCAAAGTAGACGTTTTACGACTACGTCGCGACAAAAGCTTTTCTTGTCGTTAAAGAAATGCATCGAAAGCTTATAGAATAGAAGTCGAGATATGGTATTGATCCGTTGTGATTACATAAGTGTAAGTATTTATACAAACGTCATTTTATATAAATGTATGTAATATGTTATAATAAGTAGTAATGTGAGTGGAAATTTTACCCAAGTCGACATTTACGAAATAAAAAGTTCGCGGATTTATTTCGAAATAATTCGACTCTTCTCTCGACTGGCTTTAGTTTACAACGTAAGGAAACTACACGAGAAAGTCTTTAAATTTTCACCGAAATAGTCTATAAGAGATATTTCTTGTTACACTTATAAACTCGAGCGGTTTTAGTTTTTTCGTAGTGAAAAAATGAAAAAAATAAATTTAAATGGAACAAGATTTATCCTTATTAAATAATGGCAAAAGAGGTCCTTAACAAAAGAGCTTGTATTTTATGCGAAAATATGTCATTTTTAAATTACGTCCTTAATTTCATTAAAAAGTTTTCTTTTAGCGCAAGGATAGGGAGGAAATTTATCATTTAACCACTTTTGTGGTTTTACACACGCGATACGCGATTCTAATTTATTTTAATATTCTAAATAATTTTCCGGAAAATTGTGTATGTAACTTTAATAATTAAATCTAATAAATCATAATCGGATTAATGAAGTTATAGGGCTAATTTTGGCGAATTATAAAATTGGAACTTGTGGTCGGGTCACTTGACTGTTCTATTAGTGAGAGCCCATCATTAAAAATTGTCGGGAAATAACACGCTTTTCTTTCATATTATCGGTTTTTTGGGTGTACCAAAAGACTCAAAGTACCTAACGAACGACCGTCAGTTTAAAATTCAACTCCTCGGGCGATATAGATAACACGCGTAGTGCGATGATGATGTATGACAACCAATCGGTATTTCATTCAACTGCCTTTAGGTCGAAGGGCTCGAATTTTGAATTAATTTCGCTCTGTATAGGGCTGGATTGAGATGTACAGGGGCCAGCCGCGGATTTACTCGAGAAAATGGTATAATACTTAAAGAATACTTTTTCTCCCATCATCTCTTCCTGGATAAACGAAATTCAATCCATTGCAAATATAATTACAACTAGGTAGTCTTAAAATAGTCCAGTCACTAGGGGAAAATAAGCGGCAAATACAAGAAAAACGGTTTTATATCTTTATTGATATCAACTTTATTTCAAATTTCAACTTGGCCACTTCTTAAAAGTGCGAAAAAATGCTATTTTTAAGTTTTTCGCTTACAAATTGAAAGCTACGCCCTTTTTGAGCAAAATGCTCTATAAATGAACAATAATTAACTAGGTACGTGAAATTTTTAATAAATTATGTCTTTTACAGTTTTTCTTTAAATGAACGGTTTAGGCGCTGGAGTGCGCTAAAGTTTGACAAAAAATCTAAAAACCGCCAAAAAACTGTTAGTTTAGTTTTTCGCTTATACCTTGAATACTATGCTTTTTTATAGAAAATTGAATTTATAAAAAACTAAACTATATTAAATTTCCTACAAATTGTGTGTCTTAGGATTTTTTCTTCAGATAAACGGTTTGGGCACTAGGGCGCATTAACGTTTGACACAAAATCAAAAAACCGCCAAAAAACTGTTATTTTAGGTTTTCGCTTATAACTTGAATATTATGCATTTTTATAGAAAATTGCATGTATAAAAACTAAATTACACTAAATTTTCTACAAATTGTGTTTTTAGAATTTTTTCTAGAGATGAGTGGTTTAAGCGCTATGGCGCATTAAAATTTGAAAAATTCCAGAATCGGCTGGAAAACTGTTATTTTAGTTTTTCGCTAATAACTTGAATACTACGTCTACATAGAGAAAATTTCTTTTATAAAAAACTACTAAAAGTACGCCACATTTTCTACAAATTATCTTTCTTAAGTTTTTTTCTTCAGATAAACGGTTTAGGCGCTAGAGCGCGTTAAAGTTTGACAAAGATTCGAAAATCGGCCAAGAGATTTTTTTCTTTTAGTTACTCGAAAACTGCAATTTTTGAGAAAAGTGTTCTTATACCAAAATAAAGTAAATAAAATTTCCTACGAATTATGTCTCGTGTAAGTTTTTTTACATCAAACGAACAGTTTGGGTTTTAGGAGATTTTTGAATTTTTTGTCCAGCAACTTTAATGTGGTTTCTAGTACCTAAACGATGATGAAGTTTGATGTGGTTTTCTCAGCTTTCTTTAAACTTGTTTTTTATTATGAAGTGTCATAAATAAAATTCGGATTCAACACCCCAAAAAATATAAAGAATGGTATAGAGAAAAACTTCTATATCTATCCAAACTATCATTTGACTAGATTAAAAGACCGAATCAAACTTGGGTGTGTAGTAGTAGTTTTCGTTTTAAATAGCCATAAAATCTAAAGACGTTAAAAGGACGAAAAAACAAAAAAGCCATTATAACGCAAACCACTAAAAGCTGATAAAGTGATAACAATCGTAAAATTGCAAAATAAGAAGAAAAAATGCCATAAAAATAAAACAATCGACGAACCTAATGAAGTCATTTAAAGAAAAACTGCATGCGGTCCATTTCTTTCCACTTTTCTTTTGTTTTGTACACGAGTTTCAAGTTGACACACTTTTCTTCTCTTTTTGCAATAAAACGAAAAAAGAATTATCTCGTTGCATCGTCGGATAATAATTGTGGAAAATCTCATCTGCACGTTTTTGAGAAAATTTCTCTCGTCTCTTGGACACTAAACAAGGATTAGGGTAGTTTTACCATGAAAAGCACTCATCAAATCGGTTTACGAGCTTTGTATCTCTTGTAAATGTTTAATCTGAGATATGTACGATATATGTTGAATTAACGATGTGTAGGTTGCTTTTAATAACTAGCATTAGGTATAAACTTTGGATTAAGCATTACCTCCTCTAATGTATTGCACTTACGCTCAATTAAATAATAAAAAAATTTAATATTTCAATCGTATTTACAACGTTAATGACTTTATCCGTCGAGCTAATTAATGATTAAGAGACTGGCCTTCTCAAATTGGAAGGGTATATAGTGTTATCTTGGCTTTCATTAAGATTTCTCGCACCAACAGCCTTTCACCTCCGCTTCGGGGAGAATATGTAAATTTCAAATGAAGTACTAATGTGAAATATAAATTGACTCAATTTGTCGCTATAAAATAGAATTTTATGTTTTTTTAATTTCCGTTAAATACAAACAAATCTGCAGTATTATAGTCAACTGGCTGGTCTATATTCTTTAAGTAGTTATATTCGACTCAGTTAATCAAAAATTCTTGTTTTTAGACAGCAGCCTATTAGGGAAATTTTCAGATCTCTGGGAGAAGCTTCGGTATTGTATGTTAGTCTTTATTTACTTACGATTCTCCCGAGACCATTTACGTCTCTTTGTACGCCTTTAGAAATTTCTACTAGCTCCCAGAGCTATTAGAGCACTGGCGACGATCCTAAGACACTTCTGAGATTTATCAGGATAAGTTGAAGATATATTAGTCGCTTTGGAGAACATGGGTTTTCTTCAAGAGCCACTTTCAGATCTTTTTGATTGTTTAAAGTCTTTCAGCTTCTGTAGATGTATTTTTAGGACCTGGATTTATAAGTATCGGTTTTCGTGACCTTTGGTCAACTCCTTAGTCACTTAAAAGAGTCCTTGGTCTTCCCTACACTCGTCAGATTTCTGCGAGAGCATTGTAATCTCTAAATGAGAGCTTTCAGAAGACCATATAGGTCTTCAACACTATGCGCTAATCACTGAGTTACGTACTCGATCATTTTAACAAAATTTTAGTCAATTAGAAAAAGGTTTCTACCTCGAGGAAGACTCTTCAAGTACTTTCGTGCTTTTTGAGATTGATGTTTATAGTTTTCGTTCAACTCTTTAGATACTTAGAAGAATCTCTAGGCTTGTCTTACCTCTGCAAGAGCATTCAGATCTCTAATGAGAGAGTTCGGAAGACCATAGAGGTCTTCCAGACTCTCGGTTAACGTTAGCCACTTACTCACGTATTCGTTCACCCTAAAGAAATTTCAGTAATTGTGAAAAATAGTTCAGTTTTTATGAAAAATCTTCACTTGGGCACCTGTAAGAATTTGTAGGGACTTTTAAGTATCTTTAGCTCCGTATAAGGGTCGTTTTAAAGTCAGCGGGAGTTTATACGAACTCTGATTTGGCGAGTCTTCAGACTGGTAAACAATTATAAGAGTTTTCAGACGCCTCCGATTTACGAGTAGTTGGAGCAGGAGGTCTATATTTGAGATTGACACACATTTAAAGAAAAGCGTATAACCTTGAACTAATTTTCCCGAACGGTTTTCGCCGACAAATTAACGAGTTAATTTAACGCCTTGTTAGCTTTAAATTTTAAAGTTTGCCAATATCGCGATCAATTAAGGTCAGGTCGAATTTTGCTAATTTTTCGCAAATTGAACATTTGCGTGTTTATTTTGGTTTTGGTTAAAAACTATAAATGTCAAAAACACGTGTGCTGGTAATGTTATAACCGTATGTTTACGTATTTCTACATCGATCGTTAAATATGATGTAGACGATATGTGGTTTTCAAGAGTCCATAAACCATTTACAAGATGTTAAAGTGGAACGTGAATTTCAAGTACCTCTCAATTTGAAATATTTCCAATTTATTTTGATACACTTTAATGGCGTAGCTCTTGTAAATAAGCTCTAGTTTTTAATATATTTCTTTTAGAATTGCAATTTTTTTTAAAGATAAACTCGCACTTTATGTCTTCCGATGGGGAAAACTTTTAAGTGTTTGGTATTTTGATGGTCGTTTTTGACTAAAATTTGCCGACTAAATGAGAGATGAAATGGAGAAGCCACAAGTAACAATGTCCTAGATGTGAAAGCAAACGTCTCGCAAAATTTCAAGTGTTCCGGTGAACGCTCCATTCATGGCTCACCAATTCTACAATTTATTTGCTTAAAACTTTATGTTCACGTTCGATAATCACCAGACTTTATTTTCAAAACTTTTAATGCCGTTATTATTGTAATCGTTAAAACTCTATAATCTGCATAGCTACATCGAATATAAAATTTTTAGTTGTGGTAATTAAAATTTCCGCATCTCTAAATAGGGGCTTAGTTACTTTATTTCGTTATACATTGTTAAAACCTCCCATGGAGCCTTGTTACGAAAGTTCGGTATGTTGTAGATGTATAACGAAATCGACTCTTTGGATCGGTAGGACATAAGAGCGTAAGCCCTTCGAGTGTTTCTATCATGTTTGACAACAAGACCGACATATTGATAGTAGGGTGGCGTCCGATCGACTTCTCACCATATACGGAACCAAGCAAAGGGGGCGAAGAAGGAGGCAGATGAAGAAAATTATTTATCTAGAGTGCTAGATGTGTTTAGTATTGCCAATATGATGCTCTATTTCTGGGCTAAATTAGGGCCTATATGCTCTCTATTGTATGGCTTTCTATTTTGGTTCTCTCTCTCAGATGCTTTTCGAACGTAAATTTTTAGGGCACGCCGTTCTCAAATCTTTTGCTCATTGAAGGGTTGATTCTTAAATCAACGATTCCGTCCCCAAAGTAAACGCCGAAAAATATTGAAGGCAGTTTCTGGATTTATTGAAAAGAGCGTTATATTTCAGTCGACTCATCGATTTTCACAAAGTATCGGCCAAATCCATCGAATTTATGAATTTCCAATAATTAGGCTGTGTAACAACGAAAAGCATTTTGGTGATGTAACTTGCCAATAATAAACACATTACTCGACAAATTAATTGCATAACTTTTGGTAGTTACGTAGTTAGTGTTATGGGAATGAATATTTGCGCGTATTGTTGTTTTTAAAGTATGCAAAGTACAACAATTCGGAATTTAGTTAATAATTTTATGGACGTACGGGCGCCAGTAAACGAAGTTTTTATTTTAACACCCGAAGGCGAACTATTGCGCTTTTTCTACGGCGATTGACGCTAGACGAGCGTATAACAAGTGCAGCACCGATTCGCTCGAGAGGCTCAACTTTGAGCCGTCATTCGAGTAACTTTTATTTTGCGAATATTCAAAAAAGACCAGTTTGGAGAAAATTTAACAAGCTTTCGTCTTTATAAGAAGCTTTTTTTCTGTAAAACGCCTCATTTTAAAGTTAAACGAGAAAGTGGCGGTGGAGAATGGTTGGGAAGGAGGTGCACTTTCAAAAAATTCTAGTTCAGGCAATTTTTATCGTACGGGAATCAAATGTAAACCACATTAAAGGGGAATTTACGAGTTTCAAAAAGGACCTTATGATATTTTTTGATAAAACCACTATTTTTCGATCTTTTTGTGGGTTTTAGTTTTGCCTGCCTTAACTTAAGCTCTTAAGGGACGTTCCAGACCTACGCTTTTCAAAAACCAACGTACGGGTATCCCCAACAAAATTTATCCTTACGTAATCGCTAGACGAAAAGCGTCGTCATATAGGTCATGGTGTAATAAATATAATGAGCTAATGAGCCTTTCTAGCGATACACGAAAGACTTTTGAGACAAAATTAAAGAGTCAAACTCAAACTTTGTTGTTTTGCTCTTGAATTCGGCCCTTACGTCGGTTGGCACTCACTACAACCGCGTTTTGACTACTTGTCGTAGGCGCCACTAGTTGCTTTAAATTTTACTACCTTAGATTATCACGTTTTCTCTAAAATGTTTCTCTCGTATTACCCTAAAACCGAGGCTCATTATTCGACTGCTCTCTCGTATTACCGAGCTTTTGTAGAAAGCAGAAAGGGTCGTTATTTTTATTCCAATCGCTTTTATTTGTCTACGCAACAATAAAATTTGTGCAATTAAGAATGCAATGAAAATTTCTATAATAAAATTTGCAACTTTAATATGTAAACTTTCTAGATAATTTTCTGTTTCAACTATTATGCAAACGAGCTATGTAAGTCGGACATCTTAACAGTGTCATCCGTACAGCTTAATTTGATGAATTATGTAAATTCGATGTCTCTCTCCTCTCTCTTCTTTCTTCTACCGTCTTGTAATAATAAATTTACACCGTGCACTTAAATACGACTAAAATAAAGTTAAACTTTATTAACGTTTCTTCATCTTTACGTTTCGTTATGAGAAAGCTCGAAAGGCGCAAATTAAAATTTCTTTAGATTCGTTTTCGAGTCGACACTAATTGATTAGAAATGGGAGGGAGGAAGGGTAAAATCTGTTGTTTGCGTTTCAATTAAAATCCATTAGTATTTGTATTAATAAGTGGAAGTTTCCTAACTCGCTTCAGCCAGTTTGCGTCTCGGAAAGGATATGTTTAATTATAACGATTTTGGATAATCGTACAACTACTAGTGAGTAACTAATTTGCCGAAACGACTATTAGTCGATTACGTTTTCTTGAGGGGAAAAATTGAGACGCTAATAGCTTATGTGGGAAAAAGTTGGGAAAATTTATTGTTTTAATTAATGTCGAGTTGTTTTTCTTCTCGTTCCGTTTGTTTTCCGTTCGTGTTTCTCGAGGTCGTTTATGTAAAATTTGAGGGCGTGGGCGCTTTTGATAGCAATGTTTTAGCTGTTAGACCTCGTCCAAAGTGAAAACGGACTCGAGTCCGGGCAAAGCTCCTATTATCGATGCTTGGTGGGCTCACTTTCCATCAATATCGCTACTAATTTCGAGGATTGACACTGGCAGGCCTCTTTCTACTTTGGACGAGGTCTTAACGGTTGCTAATACGTTGAAAACGCACAGTTTCGATTTATTAATTACCGTACACTGAAATAGCATTTTAGAGAAATTTTTCGACCTAATTGACAATTTTTGTTAATTATTCGATTAAACGACTGAAAACATTAAAAAACAAATAGGCTATTACTGGTACATAGGAAAACATTTCCCCTTTCATTTAGGTAACGTGTAAAACTAAAATCGTAGTTTTGTGAGAAATGATGGGTAATTAGAAAACGGATTAAAGCGACGCGAGAATGTTAATGTGTAAAATCAAAATTTAACCGACTATACGTTTTGCCTAAAATTGTTACGACAAAAATGTTACTAGGCGGAAATTAATGTCGTCGCCCTATATCGACCAAATCACGTATTAATTAAAGACCGGAAACAAATGGAAATTACAGATGTAAACTTTACTTCTTGTAATTTTAATTACTTATTCAATTAATTTCGGATTTTTAACTGTAGGCAACTTTAAAAGTGAGATTGCTGCTCATCGACAGCTATTGACATAAATTTTGAGGCGCAATATACTTCTGTATCATCTTAAAATAGGCCCATCGGTCTAGCTCAGCTCACCCCCTTCCGTATGAACGGCAGAATCCTAAACCTAATTACTAAATTACTAAAGATGCACAGGTAAAACAGTCAAAGAGGTAGGCAGACTCACCATTAGACTGAAGAAGAGACAATTGGGTCAAACAGTACCCGCACCAAGAGACGGAAAGGAATGCGTTTCGAGGTTCTACTCTGGTAGATAAGCGGGACGACAGATAAGCAGTTTGACGGGGGATAGATGGGTCTATAAAAATTGAAGGTGGTGAAAGGCTGATCCAGGAACTTAAAAATGCTTTTGCTAATTATTCAACTCTGAGATACCTATTAGAAGGGTTGTTTCGATTACACCAATTTAAAATTTCTTCATCTATAGCTTTTGGTTAGGTTAGAACTATTTATTTCTGTGCCACGGTCTGGATTCTGGACACTGCACTTGGTTTAAATTACGATAAGCAGCCACACGCCTGCCTCTGTGGTGGTTATCATCGTGGTTTCGTTCACTTTACCTATTGTTTCCACACTCATTATTTCTTAAAACCTCCTATAATGACCCTTAATGGGCAATAGAAGTCTGCTCTGCAGGCTCTTATCAATTAAAAGAAAACCTCTAAATTCTGGAATGCTGGAAAAATCTACAGACTTTGGGGCGCTGAACTTGGCACCCAGTCATTTGGAAATTGAGAGGAACGACATGGCGGACGGGCTAGCTGTAGAAGTTTCAAACCATCTTCAGCGGCCCTGAACCTACTGTTGGGGCTCTCGACACTTTCGTCAAAAGAAACCTTACGGAATGGCTCTTAAAGAGGTACAGGAAGTACTGTGAGGCAAACATAGCTTCTTCTTAAAGGAACAGTGCCCAGAAAATCCAAACTACTTCCAAGTCTTAGCCGGATTTATCCGAGAACTACGATAAGCTTACTTACAAGCCGCTTTAATAAAATTAACGTACTATACTGACTGTAGAGAATGATAGGGCGTACAAGGGTCGTATGGTTTAACTTCAAGAAGGTCCCTATCTATAAGGGGCCCTGGAAGACAAAAAGTAAGTGCCGTGTATGTTGTTGTATGATTCTCAGTCGACTAGTTGTATGTATCGATCCCCTCTGGTCTAGATCGATTCTCTCGGGTTAAAATCACTTCTCTCGGGTCTAGATGGAACGATCCTCTCGGTTATAGATCGGTTCTCTCGGTTTTAGATCAATTCTCTCGGTTCTAGGTTGATTCTTTCGGTTCTAGGTTGATCCTTTCGGTTCTAGATTGATCCTTTTGGTTATAGATAGATCCTCTCAGTTCTAGATCAATTTTCTAGGTTCTAGATCGATATCGATGATATCATCTCGGTTTTAGGTTAATTCTGTCGGTTCTATATCGACCCTCTGGGTTCTAGATAGATCCTCTCGGTTCTAGATCAATTTTCTCGTCTCTAGATCTATCGATCGTATTAGTTCACACATAGATACACATAGATAGAAAACCCGAACTCTATAGTGTTCAATTCTATATATCTACTCGTGGGTGAATAATTTCAAGAATTTGTGTTCTGTTTTACCTTTTTTTCGATTTAGAGCTGTCCTTAACTGTCTGTAATTGTTGTGCCTGCTTGTGATACGGCCGTTTAATACAGTTTAGCGAAACACTTTCATAATTTAACCTTCTCTCTGAAGGGGCCTAGTAGAATTGTGAGGAAAAAGAGCAGGTCTCACGTCAAGAACTTTTCGCGACCACGTAGTTACCACAACAACCGCCCCCAGAAGACTCTTATGTTTACTTATTATAAAGCGATGTTTTAATTTCCATGTCCATTTTTAATGTCCCCCAATGCTAATTTGTTATCTTAATGATCATTTTCGGCACTAGAAAATACGTGTCTTGCTGGTAGAAGGATGATTTTGTTTAAATGTTGACTAACTGCATCCATTTTAGTTAGACACGACGTCTTTCTTCCTGTAAATCTCTTTGCCGTTCAAATTGCTCGTTGTGAAAACGGATGAAACTTTCTTTAAAAAAAAGTTTATAATGGTCAATTAGGACCATTTTACATACCCCACAAAGATACACCAGTACAACAGTTCACACTCGAGACCGCCCAACTAACTTTTAACAACTTTCTTGTCGGATCTCACTCGAACTGTAAATCCTAAGTCAATAGAACAATTCTATTTGTAAAGAACGATAAAGCAGAGTAGTAACTTTAGGGTCTTAATTATTTATTTTTAATTAGATGCGCAAAAACAAGATTGTTAATTTGGTAAAATTATCTTGAGAGGGTTAAAATAAACAAAAGGCGCCCCTTAAGCCTTAAGAGAAATGAGTTGGAGCTTTGAATTTAAATTCACGCAACATATCAAGTTCAATTGGATTCATATGTAACTGTAACGTACACCCGTACAATACAATGGAGTTTGTTGAGCCGAAACTAGAGATTGTTCTAACTCGGTTATGTTTGTTTAATTTGCAAACTTTCACCTTATAACGTATAAAGTAACTTAACTTTAACTAACGTCAAACAATTAAGTTATTTTAAATCGTAGGCAAAGTTTCAATTCGCAGGTTCGCCAACAGCTCAGGGCTGGATTTATTTTATGAGAGCAGTCAGCGCTCGTGGATTAGATCGCCTTCATGTGTTCGCGAGCTCACCCGTGATAGTTTTCAAAGGGAATGAACGACTGAAAGTAATTTCTATTGTTAGCCGCGTAGCCCATAAACTTTTATAGAGCGTCGAGTCGCGGGGCGACTCTGGATAGAGGCAGAATAATTCGATGTTTGGGAATGACTGACCCCCTATTCGCACGCTTTGATCCGTATCAAGCCCAAAAGTTAATTTTCAAAACCGCACGACTCTTTGTCTTTTGTTTAACGAAACTCTTCTTATTGGTCGAATTGGCATTTTGTTAAATTATTTAGTAGAAACGAAGAGATCGAGAATAATTGACACTAATCTCTTTGTATATAAATCAAATAGTGCGGTTTGCAGAGGTCGCTGTCTACGAAAATGTGAGTTTATCGAGGTCTAAATTTTGTCTCCGACGTACTTTTTGCGCCGGAGAGAAAAGACAAACACATAATCAACAAACCTGGATTTTCTGTTTGTACTACGACCTTTTAACCGTCACCTGTTGACACGAGATAACCAGCTTTGTTTAACACTACTTTTTGGGGGGTTTTACGAAAATATTTTTCTTCTTTTTTCTCTTACTTAGCCGTGCTTTTAAATATTTTTTCGACGTTTACTTTAAATAATGTATTTTCTCGACAAACTTTTGAATTTGTTCTTACATTCAGTGAGTGACAGGTACTGAAACAAACTTTCGAGAAACTTTTTTTGCGAACCACCATTTTAAACTCACGTCAAGTCGAAATTTTGATCGTTAATCTTTTGTTTCGCTGTACTTTATATACGTTAGTTATTATTGGATTATACTTTCGTGCTTGTATTACCTTCGTTCGGTTGTTTTCTAACGAGATTTGAGTGGAAAAACAATTACTTCGCGATTGGCATTTACACGATAAAATCGTTCCCGATATTAGAGCGCTTTCGAACAACTTCAGATTTTTGACTTGGAAAGGCACAAAAACGAATAGGAGGCAACAATGTGAGGGTAGAGGGAGAGGGGGAGTCTTATAAAGGACTCTCTTGTGCCCAAAGTGATGGTTTTATTTCAAAACTGAAAAAAGACCGTTTTCAAACTTTTCGCAACTAAATCTACGACCGCGGCCACCCTGTATATTGATGTGTGATTCAAATATTCGTGTGTTTCGAAAATAATTTTTAATGAAAATCGGAAGCGATGGAATTCGTGAGTTAATGAGTTGATCAATCTATACATGCAAATTCCTGAAATACTTTGTTTTCAATCCGGAACCTTCACGCCCCAACAATTGCATATTTCAATAAAGAAAATTCGTCCTTTTGTGTGTGTTTACGTGGAAAAAATTTTTCATTATTTATTTGAACAAAAAAGTTATACTTTTGAGACGTTTTAAATTTATTTTAACGTCGTACATCAATGTGTGATGGATTTTATCCAAACTGTCACGTCGTAACTCAAAAATGGACGGTATTATGAAATAAAGTTTAAGTTACAAGCTTTTTATAAAAGGACCGGTCAAATATTTGTATCCTTTAGAGGCAAATTGAAAAATTGATTAATTACAGTGTAAAATTACAAGGGAAAGTTTGCTCAATTTTTATTGGCCGATATACCGGGTGGACTCGAAAAAGTATGGACTTATTTTACTTTTGGGAATCTTAGACGAACGGAGGTCTATTCGATACTAATTGCTGTATCAAACGTTCATCAGAATGGTGCGACTATAGAGGTGAGAAAATTACCAAAAGGCAATAACGATGTTTCGATTTGAGACACCCCCTGTACGAGCTTACGCGTTAGGAAGAAAATTACAATTTGTAATATTATCCATTGAACTTAATGAAATGCTCGGCAGTAGATAACTACAATAATTATAGCGATGTTATCGCGTAATAGATTGACATTTGTGGGTTTGACGTAAGAAACGGGGATTCTAAGAGAAATTAGGGTGCGTAATATCTGTTTAATTTGATGGTTACAGTTAATAAAGATGAATATAACGTTGTGATCGTTAGACATCAATTTGTAATATGCGAGTTTTATTAAATTATTGATTTTTAATAATACGAATTTGAGAGGAAAATTGCTCCTTAGGAGACGGCGGAATAAAAGGGAACATTCCCAATAAATACAATTATTATTGAGAGAATTCTAAATTGAAAAATAAACAAGAGGGATTTGTTATAAGAGATATATTTCCTTAATATAATTCGACTAATTTTCTTGAAAAATAGACGTAATCGTAAAAAGCATTTCAAGAACGGCTATATGCTTCTTCAGGAACAACTCGAACGGTGTTGTATTCGGCCTTGTAGAGATGCAGAGTATATTATGTTAGGCCTGGAACTTCAGTTCAGAACTTCGTAATATCGAACTTCAGGGGTTATATGAACCAGTTTTGACAATCTTATAGAGTCTATAATATCAAATTATATCTAGAATTTCAAGCCTGAGAATACCCCAGAGCCTAGAATTAAAGACCTCAAAATACGGTTTCGGGTTATAGGCGAGATCCATAACTTAACTCATTAGAACTTTACAATATCGAGCTGCACAGGTTATTAGGAACTACTCTATCTCAGAATAGAGTCTTTTAGGCATCAAGTTATATCTATATTACTTAGAATTAATTAATTAATTAATTATAGAATTAAACACCTCAGAATACGGTCAGTGACGGCTTTTGAGGACTCTGCGGGTTATAGGTGAGGTCTAGAGTTTCATAATTACGAACCAATTTTTACAATTTGAAAATAGAATTTTGCAGGTATCAAGTTCTATATAGAATTTAAGGCCTCAGAATACTTCAGAATACGGTCTTGCGAGTGACGGCTTTTTGAGACTTCAGATGAGGACTTTGCGAGTTCTATTAGGTTCAAAAGTAAAAACGTAAATTGCCGTGAAAAGTTTTATAATGTAAGCATCGTATTCGGGGATTCCATATAATTTACACCATCTTCTCGACACTGATGAAAGAAGTATCTATACCAATGATATAATGATACCTGTTGTAATAATTTATTCTCTCCATCTCGTATTTCTCAATGAAATAAATCAACATTAGCAACCTGATGGTCTCCAAGGGCGAAATTTGTAGCAAATCGACACTTGATTTATCGCAAAGCGTCAATAATATAATAAAAGAAAAATTTTTTCTGACCTTTATCAATTTTTCTTACCCTTAAACTTCCGTGTCTACACTTCTCCTCTCCCAACTGGATCGTTTTATGGCCGTAACTTTGGTAATTTTTCTTATATAAAAAATTATTTTCTTCGACGCTAAATGTTTTAGACTCGGAGAATAGTAAAATAAATATTAGTCACTGAGCTTTTAAATCGTATCTAGATATGGCGACGTCTAAAGGGGGAAGAAAGAGCATTTTCAATTCCCCCGAGTTATTCATTGTCGCTCGCGGTTGTGTGGCTTTCTATTGTTTTCTCACAAAAACGGATGCCTTCAGATTGTTGACTCGCGTTTTGACAATTTTGTTAAATATACTCCGACTCAATTTTTGATTTCTTGGTTTGTTTTTCTTAATACTTTTCTATATTTATTTTCGTGTATATAGATCAAACCATAACAATTTTACGTTCGACTTGACTCTAATCTTTTTTCTCAAAGATTTGAGCAAACAAAAGAAATTCTTCGGTACAAAGTAAATGTGGGTTTTTCGTAAACAAGTAGAGAAGCTTTTAATGTAATTAAACATTGTATACTTTAATTGTTGGGTATCATTAACAGAAGTGGCGAAAAGCCGCAAGGAAAAGTGGGAATGCTCGCGACAAAATTCAGCAGCGATTTTTGTAAGAAAGTGGAAATTTCACCTTTATTTCTTCCTCTCTTGATCTCTCTCGAAACAAATCAGTCCAAGAAGACGTTTTTTAGTACAAGCAATTAACTCGCACCAAGACTTTTCTAACAATAAAATAAAAATTCTCGGTTCGTTCATCTTGTTTTCTAACGTTGTGTTGGTTGGTAATTTAGATTTCTATCGAATTTTTTTTATCACTAGGATTGTGTTTGATTGTCTTCTTTATGACTTTGTTTCAGAAAGTTAAAAAGTAGGCGAGCCATTTTTAGGGCAAACTTGTTTATTAGCTGAAAATTTGTACTTTGGCCCTGTAGAGTCTCAGAAGTAACTCATCACCAGCTTCAGGACACCTCTAGTGCAAGTTTTCTTTTAATATGGGTGTGGGGAGACACAGGAAATTTATAACAACTTCTGTTAGTTCTTTGTCGATTACTAGTCGGTTCTTTGTACTTCCTAATCATATTATGGGCCGCCTGTAGCCCAGTCTCATCCAAGAAGGTTACAAGCGCTATTAGGATGGATCTTTTGTATCTTCACTGATGGTTCCGGATAATAAGAACTCAGGCTGTTTTAATGTCTCTAAAGCTGCTCTTTTGCTTAAAATCTGCCGGGAAGATTCGTTCTTTTCTCCACAGCCTCTGCATGTTGGGTCCTCTTGGCCACCTTGGATGAGGTTCTGTTTATAGAGCCCTCATTGATTGAAAATAGACAAACCTTTAATAGCTTCATTGTCAATTCTACGAGACTCCAGGAAAATTCGGTATTTTGCCTAGTGTCTTAATGAAGGTTTCCTTAAACGTTTTTCTTCACGTAGGTACACGATAAGGCTGTTTTCATTCCGACTTGCTACAGGTTTTACCAGGTATCAAAAGTCCTAGATAGTCTATTAACGGCTTTTGAAAGGTCTCTTCTCAACTGTTTTTCTTCACCAGAATCAAATTACTTACTCAGTCACCTATAACTTTAATCACTTGGGTCCATTAAACGCGCAAATGGTTCAAGGCAATTTCATTTGCTTAGCGCTCTCTCACTGTCCTGGGAAGTTTTTTCCCAACTTTTTTGCTAGATACAAGTGGACCCACGCTTGGGAGAAATTTCTGAACTTGTGCTTTTAATTTGAGACTACGTGTTCTTGGCTACAAAAAATGAGACAGCGGGCTCAAGGTTTTCCAAACCGAACTGAAACCTTTTCTAAAGTCTCTCATTCAATCTTTTAGTTCTTTGGAGAACCTTTGTAGGTTCTGTCTTTCAATTTTTGAGTTGCTCCGAAAACCGTTCTAACCTCTCTCCTTTAATTTTTGAATTGCTCTCAGAACCTTCCTAATCTCTCTCCTTCAGTTTTTGAGCAATCTAAGCCAAGTTGATTGATCTCTTCTATCTCAGGATGCTTTCGAAGGTCGCTTAAATCCTTCCGAATGTGTAGATTATTTGCGACTACGAAAAACGGTTGGATTAGCTAACTGGGTTTCGCTTCTTTTGCGTTTTTTTTCGTAAATTAAATTCCATGTTTGAATGTAGTGGAAATAAACCCACACAATACAAAGGATCTAGAACTTTAGAACACAAAAGCGTATATTTGAACAAGATAAATACTTATGTTGAAGATTATTTTAAACAGAAGGTAATTTAAATAAAGCAGTAGTAGCTCGGTTAATAATAATTCTCTCCCATATTTTGGGCGTATTAATTATTTTACTCCTTTGTCGACGTTTCTTAACTATAAATAATAGTTGTATTAATTTATTTAAGTTAATTCCCCAACAACAACGTGTATTAGTTATTTTGTAAGTATTAGCTTCGATATAATTTAACGTGAGAAGGTTAAACGGAATAAAAATGTTAATTCGATGCAATACTCGTAAATAAATTTTCTATAATTCACGAATAAAAATTTTGGGGAATATTTTGCATACCTATTATTCACTTTATGTGCATATTATGCGAAATATTGGTATTCAGAACCTCTACTATACGCGAAAAGCCCTAAATTCGTAATATCGGACAACTAAATAGGGAGCTTTAATGGTAATAAATCAAGAAAATTGGACGGACAACTCTAATAATCCAATCTTAAAATTAGCGAAACAGGGCCTTAATACTTTTATTAGTTAAATTCGTAAACCTACCCTCTCTCTTAATTAGAAGAAATTTGTTAAATTATTTTACACGCCAGCTGCAACTTTAATTTTCTTTTAAATTGCACAAGTTTTCGATGAGTTTCTTCGTGAGAATTTTCTTTTCTCTCTCTTTCCCCTCTTTTCGAGTTTCACTATTTTATATTATTCAGAGCCAAATTGCTTTTTTCTAATTACACCGACCTAATCGAATAAGCTTAATTTGGAAGATTTAAAAAAAATTCCTTTACCTTTTCCAAAATTAACTGGGGGGCGGCTAACAATTGGGTTGTCGTCACTTTCCATTTTTCTCTCGTATTAGATGCTTAAACTTTTCGCGATTACGCGGTTCAAAAGCTCAAAAACGGCAAGTTTTAGGAGCCGTTATAATAGGGCTTCTGATTTGGACCTTTTGAGAGCTAAAGAGAAACAATTAGTAACGTACATTTCTGATGAAAATCGAGAGAGGTCGTCGAGAGCTCATCCCGTTTTTCTCTTTCGATTTTCAAAACACTACCTGAAAGCAACGGCACTATAGGACAATACATACTTGTGGATGGGCCTTAAATGAAAAAAGAAACCTTTAACGTTCAGAAAAATTGACCCACAACGCGCTTGTTTGTTGTAGACCACATTGTGTGGCAGTTGAAACGCCTACACTGAGCATGCTAACGCACGTCGTCGGCTAAAACTTTCTTTCCTCTCAAAAATTTACCATAATTTTGCAAATTTTACTCCTAATTCGATCCATAGGGTCGTAGTTTGAAGGTGATGTTTTTAATATTTTGAAAATTGAAAGAACCATAGCATCATTAGGCACAGTAAGGGTCGCCTCAGTTGGCGCCAGTTTACAATTTTTAAAGTTCACGTTAGCTCGTTCTCAATATGAGACCATTTCAGCCAATGTACGTCACGAGATGGTGGTAGAGGTGTTGGTAAAAAAGGCGTCTTCTGTAAGTTGATGACAAAGCCAAGCGGACTCCAGCAGCTTCTCATCGCGGTGCTACTTACACGACTCTATTTACTTTACATCTCAAACTTTGTACTTGTTGTTAGAGACGCTACGAATGACTCGTGGAAATATTTCGGCTACACAAAACTTCTTAAGTTTCAAAACTTGTCTGTTGTTAATATTTGTGCAGAGTCAAGATGTAAATCTTTAGATCTTCCATGTCAAGTTTCTCGAGATTACTCTAGTTTCTCAGTTATAATAGGTCTTTCTTAATTATTGTGTTTGATAGTTCTTCAATTTTTTATACAAGCGCCGTTGTTGTCAATGTATAAAGAACTATTTTTGTACCATTGTAAGTTGAACACTCGAGGCTCGAGGCATAATATGATGATTTACGAAAGCGTTCATTTATGAACTTTCTACAAGCAACAAAATTTGGCTAATAAATTGTTCTGTCTCTTTTTAGTTTACTTACCTATTGAACTTACAACGGTACAATAATAGTCTATTACTCGCTACAAGGCAGTTTTAAGAACTGCGTTTAGGAGCTGACCTAAAAGGGCATGGGGGCCTGTATGGACATTGCTTTTCACTTAAAGTTGCGTTACTTTTCGTATTTCACTTTAGATCTCTTGTACGTGTTTTTAGATTCGTACCTTTTAGCCTCGTTAATACTAGTTCTGAGGTCACGTGAAGCGATCGTTAACAGAACTTTGCAAAGTAAGTCGACTTTTCTGTAAATACTTACTCGCTTCTCGCTTAATCTCCCCAAAACCAACATTTTTGCTCGTTTTCTTTCTCGTGTTGAAGGATTTGATTTTTTTAGCTCTTGTAATCTGTCAAAATGCACGTTAAGCTCCTTTCTACATGTCGCTAATAATAATTTACTTCAATTTTATGAGACGTAATCTATTTAAATCCCCAACCGTTTAGCTAATAAAATTTAATGGAGCTTTTGTCTTTTTATTCCATTTTGTTTTTTTATGTTATTTATTCTATTATTTCGCTATTATTTATTTATTGTATCCTAAAGGATTACCCAGTTAAATTGAAGCGACGCAGATGTATAAAAATACCAACTTGGAATAAATATAGGCGAAAAGAGAGAAAAAGAGGGTTGAGGTCTAGGCCATTTTATCAATTTAGATCAATTACCTATACCTACGACGAGCACGGTATCGTTTTGAATTGGTAAAAATTCCGTCGGTTCAATTGTTTTTTTATCGATCTCGAATTGCGGGTATTAAAAGCTCACACATACATCAGTATTTATTATTAATACAGTTAAAGCGGCGCCAAATTTACTCATTACCGATCGATTTGTGGGTCGTAATAAACAAAAAGAGGCAAATCACCAAAAATATATTCGTATATTTTTAATTTTGTATAATATTGCTATTTATGTTACTCAACCTCACTCTTATCCAATCTTATTAAAGTTAGCGTTGCATTAAATTAATTCGACCCGCCTACCTACGTCACAATTTAGCAAAAACATAAATTAGAGCTTAAAGAGCTTAACCTGTGGACTTAAACCAGAGGGCTCGGGAGTCATTCACTAATTGCCCAAAAATCTTAAGAGCGATATGCGACTCTACGTTGTATTTCAGCCTCTCAGAGATGTACCTTATTTTTCTAAAGACTCGTGGGCGGCCGACGATTAAGTCAGTAAAACAAAATTTAGAATGAGGGTGTAAAGGGGCCTTATTTCAAAATTCTACACACTCGAGGCGTCCTATTTGTGGAGACTGCTGCAGAAAGGCATTTTAAGCAGAAGCCCAGTTTTTGGTTACCAATGGTCACACAAAGGATCCATCCGAGCAGGCTTGTGGTCTTCTTCGAGGAGAAGCACACAGGACACTTCCGAGAGATAGACGTTTTTTCTCTACTATATTGAAAACAAGGACTGGCTTAAAGGGTCGACGACTGCACTCGCCCTGTTACACTAAACTGAAAATTTTTTTAACCGGCCATGGGTCCATGAATGTTATTTCTCTTTTATTTACACAAATGCGTAATTGTGTGATTAAAAAAATATATGTATAGAGGGAGAGGGTAAGTTAAAGCATTTATGTTTCAACCTTTTGAAGGTGGCGTTCATTTTAATGCAACCCTTGACTCCGAATGAGTTTGTGTTATGTAATTCTTACGCTTCCTATGTATAAAACATAAATTTTGTCGTCAAAACATCACGTAGTATAACTCATATAATCGTGCAATATAATTTTTTTAAAGTACGAAACTCGACCTCTCGCGATTTTTATATACGTTTCGCGTCGGAAAATTGATCACGTCTTATACTCGTTTATATATTTTTTTACAAATGCGCCCTTAAAGCTTATAAATTGAAGATGCTAGATTTGACTTTCTTTGGTTTTCGAAAATCTTGTTTCGGGATGAAATATGACGAGGAAATAAAGGGGCGACATGAGGAATTTAAAGCAAATTATCAACATGTCGTAGTGTCTAAAGCAGATCTATAAATTTTACCTACTTGTTCTAACCACTAAGCTAGAGTAGTTCCGACTTCCTGACAGGAAGACGAAATATTTCTAGCATTCTCTGTTCAACTTTCGGATGGCGACTTAGCAAGGGTTGAATTTGACGAGAAATTAATTACTCAAAGGGTTTTCTCTTTTAAGGCGATGGATAGAAAATAGAACGAAATGGAAAAAATGCGCTTGTTGGGTTGCCTAGCCTTTCGAACTTGTTTTGTGGAAAATCTAGAAGATGCGAAGTTGTAGGGTGCTCAACGGAGTAGGTTGAGAGTTGGGCGGGCTGTAAAACTGAAAAAGAGCCAAATGGGCGCTAGAACGTAATATTCTGACCATAGTTGGTGCTTATAGTAGATACGTAACTTAATCGTAACTGCAGCTTATAGTTTTAGGTAGTGGAAATTGAAATGGTGGGTAGTGTCTGTTAATTTTACTCGGCATAACTGACGGGGGTAAATGCGAATTTTTATTTATTTAAAAAAGTAAACTTTGTCGTGGAGTTGGTAAACAAAATAATTTTTCATATTTTGGTGTAATACAAGCTAAAAAACATGGCGAAAAATACAGTAAATATGATGAATGGACAAGTTGAGAAAAGAGGAAAAATAGAAACTAAATTTATAAAGCTTTCTGTCATCTAACAGAAACTCTAAAGACAAATGCAAATCGATATGAGAGAAAGCCGCGACATTGTAATCTAAACCTATTTGTTTTCGCTACCCCTTTATTTTAACTCTTCTCTTTTTGTTGTGGTGCAAAATATCAATATTTACGTCGAATTAAGTAATTTAAATTAAAAACTATTCGATTGTTTTTCGAAAAGAACCCTTTTCAACTATAAGTGCTTTTTGGGTTTGAGAGAACCTAACAATCAAGTCTAAGGTAATTAGGTAAATTTTGCTCGCTACCATAATACCTTTGTGAGTTAATTACCGCGAAGGAAGTTCTAAACGACTGTCGTGAATTTGAGGTCTTCAACCTCAGTTTGCTCCATAACATGTCGTGTGGGTGGCTTTAATAGTTTATTTTTTTTATCGATATCGAATTTTAGTCTCTTTGTAGTCTGGACGGAACTAACAATACTAATACTGTAGGGTTATGGAAAAATTGCTTGGAGTCGCCGCAGGAAATGCGCCGGTTTATTTATTTTTCGTTTTAATGGCGTGGCTTTAGGTGGAAAAGGAAAAAGGATTTAAATGGCGTTGACAAAAAGTTGAGCTTGAGCAAATAAAATTAACCGATTAACATAATACGTCACGGTACGTAAAACTTTATAATAAATCGTATTGGGGCAGTGGTCCTCAAAAAAGAAGCTTTCGCACTTTTTAGTGGAGATTATTTTTTATTCTCCTGCCTTTTATTTTACCGTATTTATGTAATGTTTGTTACTATTATTGAAGCCAAACATATTTATGTTGTTAGCGATTTAAAATGTTTTTGGTGTGTTTGACGGTACTATGGGGGAATACACACAAAAAGGTCGACATTAGGAACCACGAGTTGGAACTTTCGCACTTTCTAAAGGTGAAAAGCTCTTTCATTTTTCTACTTAACGGCACCGTTATGTTGTGTCGCCTTTGGACAGTTCGTAGACATTTCATTTAAACTCCAATCGTACTTTACTCGTACTTAAGTTCATGTGTCGTCTCTCAACTTTTTTGTACCTGCTTAATTTATTTTTATCATAATACGTCATTTATTTCTGATCAGTATTTTGGTAATTTGTTTGGTAGTCAACATGTTACAGTTTGTAGTCCTCGGTAGGCAGAGCGAGTCTATGCATAACTATAGGGTAACCTGGAATTACCAATTAGTATTTAGGTTTATTGAGGCTTCTCCTATTTCCCCCCTTCTACCATCCTCATCCCCTTCCATTCTCCTCATCACCTCCGCTCCTTTCACAGTCGCTACAGATTTGTTTCTCTACTAAACATCCCGAGGAGTTTATATTATAAAAACTGTGGCAGCGAATGTAGGCGAGGTGGTCAGGGGATACTTGTTTCCCTTACTCCGCGGGTGAACGCAAAAGTTTATTCCGTTGCGCCTCTGTAACGCAGTATTATAAATATACTCAATGGTAGTAGTCTTCGAGTAGTTTACGAGTGGTATTGATGAATTTTGACTCTTCTGTAAGGGAAGTTGGTTCTTTCGATAATGTCTGTTCATTTTTGTGTCGCTTTGGCGGTAACTCTTCTTATCGTCTGGAACGCCTCGTTGCCTCGTATTTTTTATTAAAACGCTCTTTTTGTACCTCATATTTCTTCGTGTCTGTTGCTTTTCCGTGCTTGTGCTTATGTCGGGAAGACTTGTTTCTCTTTTATTTTTACCGCCTCTCTAAGTTGTACGTATGGAGTTTCTTGAAAACGATTAAAAATATACATCAATTTGTAGGAATGTGACAGATAACAATTGAGGATGTACACACTCAAATAGTTTGAGTGAAGGAGGTTCGGGAGGAGCTAAAAATAAAAAAAATTTAGTTCAGCGAGAGTAGAAGAGCTTTCTGAGCTAATGAACCGCGATCGAAAGATTCTTAGTGGGCGATTCCAGATTCCATTGCTTGAACGATTTGTGATTTCAACATTTTAGGTACGGCCCTGGTGTTTTAAAGTTGCTTTGCCTCCCGTTTGGCTTATTCTACCGCTCCCTTTTATTCTCATGCACTTCTTCTTGGAATATCGTGCTTCTTGCATCTCTTACTTCTGTACCGCGTTCTTCTGTTATTCTCCCGTACTTGCTATTAATTGCCCGAACGGATTTATTTTTCTTTAATAATGAAGTGAAACTAAGAACGACACTGTTGCAATTTTTTACACATTTCTAATTTAAGACTCGACAGTTAATTTCGTGGACCGTTGTATAAATTTCGCCAATTTCGAACTTGAAAAAAATTACATCTCTTTTGCCTAATTTAAATATTTCTGGCCGTTCTTTTACGTATACGCGTATACTACCACTTTTTTTATATTCCTGCGTACATTTTGAACGAGATAAATTATTCAAGCTTTAGAACTGAAATACTAATAGCGAAGAGGCTTAAATAAGAAAAACAAAGCTCGAAGAAAATTATTGTTAAATTATTAATATTTTTTTTCTTTGGTTTTAGTGGCGGAATAAAATGGGGGAGTTAGGTACTTTATTGACAAGAAAAGCTATAGCTTTTGTTATTACACCTGCGACACCATAATCTAACTCCAAATCGTCTAAATAATAGACTTTGTAAAACGTAAAAGGCACGAGTTTGAGGATAATTATTTTTTTACTAAATTTTGATTAAAATTATAAGGATTAGGTGGTTGTTTAAGTTTACTCTTTCCGTGAGTACAATAAGTCCTTCTTTTTAAGCCGATTAAGTATAGGATTAAAACTTAAACGTTTTGCTCATAATACAGTAACGAGAGGAAGTGGAGAAAAACTTTTGTACTTTTAACAAATTCGAATTAATCGAGTACCTCTACTTGTAAGTGGCTTAGTCGTTAATTAAGTCATTAAATTTTTACACGTAAGCCACCGAGCTACCTATTACGAGCTTTAAGATTTTGACTTGCACGTAAAGCTCGCTTTTCTCGCGAGAATTTAAAGAAGAAAGAGATGTTGCAGCAAATTTCCTAACATCGGCTCAATTTCCCGTACGAAATTGACCGTTGTTCGGTGCTTTATTTGTACGCAATAAATAAGAAAAATATTTTTTGACGAAAACATTTTTATTTTACTCTAAAATTAATGGGAAATTAAACTTTGCGGAGTTAATTTGGTTTATTAACGCCAAGAATGAGAGCCTTTTAAAGGAAAATAAATTTGCATTTATACACCGAAAATGAGGGAAAATGCTCGAATTGACTTCAAAAGAACTTTTCTTTTTTATTAAAACTGTTTGAAGTTCCAAAAAGTACTAATCGAATTAAATAAAAACTTTTACATCTGTTAGGTGCAAGGGCACCTAAAGCCATTGGTTTTCGTTCTTAATGTACTGTTATACTTTGTGCATTATTTTTATTTCTAATGGACGAATCGATAATGAAAAAATCGCTGCGCCAAGTGACATTTAAAAAAATATTTTGTCTAATACGCGAGAACACTCTTTTGCAACGCTCGTGTAGGTACTTACGACGGGTGTCGAGAAGACATCTCATGCAACTTTCTGACTGTTATAGGTCATGTTGAGCACACTCGACGAACGTTATTTTGATTACACAATACCCACCTAACCAACGACGTAAAAAATAAGCTCGTCATTGTTTATAACTCGGAAAATTCATTGTTGCGAACATTCTTTTTATGCTTCTCGAGGTATTTTCATTGTGGAAATGTTGGTGAACTCTCAAATATGAGATACTGCTCGAAAGGTAATTAGTTTTAGTATTTCGTTTAAAAACAAAAACAAAAGGCTTTCCTTAACAAAAGATCGTACGTGGTTCGAAAGAATATCGATGATCGTCATCTTGTTGAACTGCGTTACTTTAGGAATGTATCAGCCTTGCGTAGACGACGAATGCAATAGCAACCGATGCAAGATACTTCAAGTGAGTTTGGCCCAAATAACTTCCTTTCAAAATGCGAATGCCTTCATTTTGATATTTTTTCAGGTGTTCGACGATTTTATTTTTGCGTTTTTTACTTTGGAGATGACTATCAAGATGGTGGCGATGGGCGTATGGGGGAACGGATCGTATCTGGCGGACTCCTGGAATAGATTAGACTTATTCATAGTGTTAGCCGGAGCAATCGAATATTGCTTAAACGTAGAAAATATGAACCTTTCGGCCATCAGGACTATACGAGTTCTTCGTCCTTTAAGGGCAATCAATAGGATACCGAGTAAGTAAAATTTCAACTTTTCTCTTCTTTTTTTCTCGCCCAATTTCAAAACGTAAATATTTATTTAGTAACTCAATTTGCATTTAATTAACGTCTTTTGACAACGTTTTCGTAATGTAAATAATTATTGTTCTAAATTTAAATTTGTCGAAGACGGAGACGGAGAAAATTCCCCTCCGTCCAACCGGCGATGTTTTAGGTTTTATACGTGTTTCTTTTATTAACAGCCGAAATTGGCATAAAAATTTGATAGTCAATTACCTTTAGTATTAACTGGCATTTTACTGTAATTCGAAAATCGAAGTTTACAGTTTGATACATGCTGTAAATGTTGTGACGATCTAAATTACCATTCAATCAGTTTGATGGAACGGCTCGTTAAATTATTACTAAACCATTAGATTGACGCTCACTATACAGTAGCGTATTATTATTTTAGCAAAAAATTGAAAAAGTATATTTGGGAATTTTTTGTTCGCTCCCCTTTTGTATAAGTCGAGGTACAAGCCTTCTCAATTAAGTTAAACATTTTTTCCGCTTTCGTTAATATTATCTTAAATGTGATTTCTTGAGCTTTATACCGTGCTGACGTATTTTCAACTTGGAGGCTCGAGGCTATACATTTATAATTGCAGTAGGATTAATCGTAAAAGAATTTTCTAAAGTTAGACGGTGGTAACAAGACACATGCGGCGTAGGGACAGAGATAATTAAGAATGCTATAGGTATTATTGATTGTTTTTGAAAAATGACTTTAGTAAAGGCACTAAAGTTTGGCATTATTGAAAAGAGAAAATATTATCTATCAAATGAGTATAATGTAGGGATACCTTGCTATTTAAAAAAGTGCCATTCTTCGTGCCTTTGTTATTAAAAAAATGAATATTTATTTTTGTTATATGGTGGAAAACTAAGTTCCAAACAAATTTTATTCGAAATATTTTTTTCTAAAGTGGATATTTACTGAGAGAGAAAGCATCTTATTCCGCACCTTTCGGACACAGTGTATATTTTTTTGAAAGACGCCAAAATCGACAATTCACCAATACCAAACCGTGGAATAAACGTGTAGAGGTGCTTTAGATCAGAAATAAGATCGCTTTTCAATACAACAACTTGTATCGTAAACTTCAACCCTTAACTACCACTTTTCTGGCACGACAAGGTTTTTTTTCTCAATATTTTATCTATATTACTACGCCATATAACATCTCGAAATACAATAAATTTATAGTTTATACTGCTTGTATAACAAATCGATAGAGAATGTATAAAAACCTTGTTCGAAGTCGAAGTGTGTTCTTTTAGTTTGAAAAGTCATTCTGGCGAAAAATTGAAATAAATTATTTCGGTTCATCCGTCTGTTGTTTTCTTTATTTTGTTTTTGTCGCAACAAACAATAATTAGTAAGGTAAGATGTCTGTAGATACAGTGTTGAAGCTAATTCTACAAGCTCTCAAAATATTAAAAACAGAAACCGAAGATAGTGCATAGTACCAAGCAATGGTATGCTCAGAATCGTTCCTTCATTTTCAAATTTGAAAATTATACGGGGCGTTCTACTAGAAATAGGAAAGCTAATATCGTTTTCGGCTGAGCCAGAAGTAAAAATATAAAATTTTTGATAACACAGTTTTCAAAAACTCTTAATCAGAGAAGCAATTTCACAGTCAAACAGTCAGAAATTTTAAACGCTTTTACCAGTCGGCAGTTTTGAAAGCTTAAACAGCACATCGCTAATCTCAATTAACTTCGTTCGTTGTTTAACTTACTTTAGTTTAAATTAAAAATAAAATCTACAAATCTGATTGGTGACGATTTTTATGCGATTAATTTTATGAAAAATCAATTAACGGAGTGATTAAAATATTTTTAATTAATCGTCGTGACTCAACTTGCCATAATGGAGGAGGTTTCAAATTTGATTGAAATTTCGTAAATTTTAATTACAATATTCTTTATTTATTTGGTTATACTTTTGCATAACTGGTTAAATTTAAAAAGTTTTAATTAATTTTTTTTTGTGTACGGCTCTTTGCGAATAATTAAAAATTATGAAAACGTATACCTCTGCCATTAGAAGTAGGTATTTACTTACACAAACAGTTTTTATATAAAATTTTTATTAATTACAAAAAAATTTCCAGTCCAACACGAGCCTCTTCTTTTCATGATAAAATTTATTTTATAAAAAAAAATCATAAGTGGCGAAAATAAAAAAAAAGTATCAACGTCGTATTCAGTTCAAGTTGTATCTAAACTTGCAACTTGCAACAATCGAGTTTTCTCCTTTTTCTCTTCTCTCGTTCCTCATCATAATATAACTACGAGGATTCGTGTAACCACTAATGAGCTTGTATTGTTTTAGAAATACACCAAATAAGTTCAAGTTGTTTGATAAACAATTTTCTTTTCTTTTGTTTGATAAGATAATACCGATAAGGCCCTTGAAAAATTTCGTATCTGCTCCGTGCCTATTGAAGGAGACGACTACTAGATACGAGTGATACTTGGTAGAAGATCACCGAAACAAAATATACCGTTATACCACCTATTTCTAATTTTACTTTTCAATTTGCTACTTTTTTTAGAAACAATAAATTAGTAGGTACTAACAGTACTTTCTTTTCTGTCCACTCGCAAGATTGAGTGTGTGGTATTTTGAACTACACATCATACTTGGCACACTGTACATTGTTACATTGTACATTTCAAAAAGTGCATTTTTAGGTCATTGTTTTGCCATTGGGTGGAACACCCTGTAGAATAATCTATATGAGAAAAAAATTTAATTTTCACATCTAAAAGCGATTAAGGCAAAAATCTATGAGAAAAGTGTGATAAATTGGCGTAAAATCGAGCATAGTATAGTGGACGGAAACTTTTCTTCATATTACATTTTAATTCTTTTTAAAGTTGCTTCATTTTTAATGTATAAGTTTCGTAACTTTTATATTTCGACTTATTTTATTGGAAAAGTTGGTAACGCAGTTATTTTATAATGTAAATTTTCAAGTTGGATTTTCAAAAAGGAAAACTATTTCGATTGTTGGAGTTGGAAACTTTTTGCTCACTTGCACACTTTTTCTTTTCCTTAATTAAGTCACGCTCTGGTTCGAGTAGATTTTTCAATGAACATAATCGGTGTACATTATACAGGGTTATTTTGGCGTACGGAACAAAATGAAACAGCACTTTTGAGAGGACCGAATTAGTGTAGAATGCAAGGTAGGATGTTTAAAATTATACAAGTGCTTGATATGACTATTGAGAGAACAGGCGATTTTGAACCATGGAAACGCGACAGCGAAGGAAAATCGACCTTAACCAATACCATGCTGGTAAATTCATTTAGAAATGAAGAAGCAGTTCCGACGAAAAAATAATAAATGCAAACGCATCCTGAAATTCCAATCTGCAACGTTATTAATGGGTGTTTTTTGATTATATGAAGAATAAAGTAGCTGTAGCGGTTTTAAACGGCATCATTGCCGTGCAATAAGGAAATTTAATCAGAGCACTTTAAACGTTTAGGGCGTCCATCTAAAAGCGTGCTTTCCGAATTGTTTTCTTTTGATTTACAAATGCTATCTTAACTCTAATCAAAATTGTACTTCGAGACAAATGTTCCTGATGTTTTGTAGATTAAAATTTGACAAACTATGTTTTGGGTAATTTTTCACATCCCCCCCCCCTAGAGCCACCCCGTACAGGACGATATTTTGACGAACAACGGATTTTGGTACTCTATAGAAGGTATGAAATCATTTGAAAAAGGTTCCTTTCCAGCTTTTAATCTCAAAGTGAAAACAAAAATCATTTCTAAACGACTTACTACAATAATTTGAAGGTAAACACTTCTTTTACGAAATCTTGCGATTTTGGGACGTTTTCACTTCCGAAGCGTATATTTTGTCTTTGTATTGAAAACGTTAGAACGCACTTTAGCCATCTTTTAAACGTAACCTTCTGTATATTTATAAATATATAAATTAAATAAGATGTCAATTTTGAATAAAAATTATTAAGCGTTTTACAGCTCTAATCAAACGCGTTCCAAAGATACTGTCACTTCAAACTCACCAGCTGCTTAATTTTGATCTTTTTACTTGAAGCTCAATTTGTGACATAATTTTGATTATAACGCCCTGTATATTGTGACAGACTTAGATTTATTATGAAATTTTCAACAAAATTGTACTGAAAGTTAATATCTCTAAACCCACTTGTTCCGAAGATACTGTCACTTCACCCTTACGATTATTATTTGTGTAATTTCGAAAAAATTATTTTTTGCTAATTTTTTAATTATCGATGACTGCTTAGCTAACTGATTTACTTGTTTCAGGTATGCGTATCTTAGTAATGTTATTATTAGATACACTTCCGATGTTGGGTAACGTATTGTTGCTTTGTTTCTTCGTGTTCTTCATTTTTGGAATAGTCGGAGTTCAATTATGGCAAGGTATATTGAGACAGAGGTGCTATTTTCCCAAAGGGAGCAATTTATCTATACCCGGGTAAGTTTTTTAAAATTATTAAATAATTATGCCTAAGTTAAAAAAAAAATTGTCCCTATAAGTAAAAAATTAATTAATAAACTGATGAAAATTACACTTCGCCATTTACCTCCCTACACCACATACATAAAAATGATTATTTCAACTTAACTCACTCATGTATTAGGTTCATTTTTTGCCTTTCCTTTTTACTTCACGAGTCCACTTAATGTAAAAAGGAAAGCATTGATTTGATTGAAATAATTTTGAAACTTTTGTTGCGAGTATGTGTGCGGACCGTTTTATAAAAAAATCAAATCAAGAAATCTTTAATGCACATTCATTCATGAACACACTGAATTATGCAACTAAAATGATTTTATTAATTTTGTGCTTGGAACTTAAGTAATTCGTTAAGCTTCTTGTGCTTTTATTATAATGGTAATTTCGTAAGTTATTATTATTGTTATTACACGTTGAATTTATTATGAGAAGTTGTAATTTTTAATCCTAATGTACACTAGTTTTGTTTTATTATGAGTATGAGCATGTAGAGGTTCACGTATTTGAATTAATTGTAAATTAAAATTAATTGGAATTTTTTGCTCTTTAACGTTCAAGTTAATCGTTGAAATTCATATCGTGTCTTTATAATTAATTCAAACATAGCAATGAAAACCCTTTGACAATTGGTCTATAATTGAAGTTCCTCATATTTATAGTAATTTTTCGTAGCAAAAAGTAAAAGACTAGACTGACGAGTCAACTCGAACGACTGCGATTCTTTGACGAGAGAGTTGTAAATTTGAATATCATTTTTGGGAAGTTTCTAGAGACGCAATTCTAATTTTTGGTCTTAACTGGCCTAAGTTTTGAAAAACTGAGTCTTTCTCGTCGCTTTCAATTAAAATTTGTTTAAGTTAAGCAATTTTGTGGGGCTGTTTTTCTCCAGGAGTTCCTTAGAGAGGTCTCTTGCATCTAGACCGGGTTATAAGTTCACCAGCTCGAAGAAGACTATAAGCCTGCTTGAACAACCAACTGGTTCTGGATAAGCAGAGCACATGGAAGACCGTCCCAGTGCTGAAATAGCTAGACAGGACATCTGTTTAAAATTGAATGGAAAGATTCGCCCTCTCTCCCGCAACGTCTATACGTATGCAGGGTCCTATCGGACAACTTAGAATTTTAGAATGAAATCACCTTTGATGGAACCATCGTCGTCTGAAAGTAGTAAATTTTTCTGTGGTTCCATCGTCGATCTCATGAGTTCTCGAGGTAAAGGGGTCACCTTTGCAGGGCCTGGCTGTTCGAAGGAGGTTGCTCCTTTTCCATCCATTTTATTTACCTATATTTAGTTTGGCGAGGCGTTCGTAGTGATCGACACAACGGCAATAGACGGCTTTACGCGCCTTCCCCAGTAAGTTTGAATCGCCTACCAAAGATCGAAAGGTTCAGTTTTGTAATATTTTCTTTGGGATAATTTTGCTAAATTTTCGCACGTAGAAATTAGTTTTCGTTTGCGAAAAGTTTTGAGTTTTTGTCACGAGGGCTCGTCAAAGTTTCGTGGGAGAATTAGTGAGCAGTTACCACATTGCATGACTTTTTGGATCGTGCAGACCCCGTTTGAATGGAGCGGCTTCGTTTTTTTGTTACAGAAACCTGTCGGAAGAGTACATTGTGCGAGTGGCTGTTACGTAAGATTTTGTGCCAAAACCGCTTCTTGTGCTTTGCGTTATGTGTTCGTAATTTGAATTGCGTTTACGACATTACTATGAGTGCCAAAAATGTGTTAATTTACCTGCAAAAAGTTTTTGTTACGCACTATTCGCTACTAACTACTAACACCTCACTTCTCGATGATGGGACGAAGTTTTTCTTTTGTGCGCGAAATTAAAAGAAACTTTTAACGTTTTCTTTTAACAACCTGTTGTTTGGTGTTTCTTTTAAGAAGTTGGACGTATAAAACAAAATTAATAAAGTAACACTCCGACGATTACTTTTTGCACTTTTCACCATTTTGTTTCTCTTTAATTTCGTAAATGCAATCAGCCCTTAATTGGTTTATTTTTGTCTCAAAATAACGGTCTTTGTGACATGTTGTTTTGAGTACCTAATAAAAATTCGTTTTTACATTGGCGTATCGTGCACAAAGGAAAATGGTTTTATGAGAAACTTGGTGTACCATACGAAAATGTATTTGATGAATTACGAGGCATGTTTTAAGAAGCACGAACCTTTTATAAAGTAGTCCATGTATACGTTCGAATTACTTTTAAATCTCTTTATACACTTCTCCGCATTAATTGGATTTATTTGACAAAATTTATCCAATTTATGTGGAAAATATGAATGAATCTGCTATCTTTTAACTTTTACTATTCAATTTCTACTCTTATATGTTATATTGGTGTTTCAAATTAAGGTAAATCGTACAAACTCATTTCAACTTCATTTAGGTAAATACACGACTCATTAAACTTTTCTTAATGCTTCAAGTTAAATAGTAGAATTTACTAAATATTAATTACGCGGGGAGTTAATTTTTTAAGTCAATTTTTTAAGTGTAACACCTTGTATATTTATACACAATGGACTCCCTTATTAATTGTAGATAAAAAATGTGTAGAGGCTGAGTAACCTAATGTTGATCGTTCTCGAGATATCGTCACTTGACGGTTAGATCTACAGTCATGGCTTATAAATGTGAGTTTTCTCAATTTTTTTAAGTATAACACCCTGTATCTTTTTACACAATGGACTTTCTTATTAAATGTAGATAAAAATGTGTAGAGGCTATGTAAGCCTAATCATAAAATCGCTCTCGAGATATCGTGATTTGAACTATATCTATGCGGTTAGGTCTACAGTCATGGCTTAAATGAGAGTTTTCTCAATTTTTTAAATATAACACCCTGTATATTTTTACACAATGGGCCCTCTTATTAAATTTAGATAAAAAATGTGTAGAGGCTATGTAGGCCTAATGTTAATCGTTCTCGAGATGTCGTCACTTAAGTTAATTTTGTTGGTTAGGTCTATAATAGTCATGACCTGAATGTGAGTTTTTATATTTTTTGAGTATATCACCCTGTATTGTAAAAATTGTTGTATTTTACAGCAGTAGGTAGTTTTTTTTTGTAGGATTGGAATTTATTTTTAATTTTACTGCTAAAAAGGTTATTTATTTCATTTCCAGAAAATCTGGCAGAGAAACGACACCTTCCTTATGGAGCCTTTATTAATTTTAAAGGCATGTCAATTTTTTAACACAAAAACCTGACGTTTCGCCTTACTAATATTTTTTCGGGCATCTTCAGAGTTATGAAACATGACTGTTGACAATACATTAACATAATAAAACTTTTTT